>BGPR01040121.1:0-14069 GCA_013235015.1 Araneus ventricosus | reverse complement strand
TTGATATTGAGTGGACTAAGTTACTACTCTCCATGATATCAAAGATTAAGGTTTGCAAATGTTTTTCTTTTTTTAAAAGTTTAGAGTAAGGATGTAGTATATGAATTTGGAACTCGGCTAAGGTTTGTTTTTAAGTGTAATGTTTTTCTCCAAAATTCTCTTTTCTGTATGAGAAAATGGATTCATGTTGTAGAAAACATTTACGATTTCCTAAAGAGTGTTATAAGGTTTTAAATTATAAGGGAGTCCAGGTACAATGGACCACACCCTATTATTTATTTTATTTATAATTTTGAATGTTTCATATTTTGGCACACTGATGCCAAGTCTGTATTGATGAAAAAAACTCTAAAACCATGTGCCTAACTCACAATTAACCCTTGTTATTCTTGATTTGTGTAGCTAAAAGTAAATATTTTCAATTAAGCATATTTTCTTTTCTGGATTAAAGAATTGTGATCCAGAAAAACTACTCTATACAATAAACTGGTAAGATAATATATTATTATATTTAATGCAGCTAAAATAACTGAATATAAAATTTCTTATTTTTTAATCAATTTGTTGTCAAAGTTCCACATGGGGTACAATATGCTTTTAAAAGTCGCACATTATATAAGAATAAGCAAATTGTTTTATTTTAATAAGTTAATTAACCATTGAATCATGTAGTATACACATTTTTTAAGTGCAATCTATGTATTAACACCAGTTAGGCACCAAAGAATAGTAAACAAGATTTTACGTTCTTTGATATTTTTCTTGTTTACATTTTTATAAACATTCAGTAACTTTTTAATTTTTATATTATAGCTATATTAAGAAAAAATTAAATAAAATGGTATGATTCTATAAAAAAACAATGCACCTATTAGTTTATATCTATGGATATTATACATAAATTAAGTGCTAAATGATATAAAATTAATTTTAAAAAAGGCTAATACTGACCCATCGAAGCATTTCCATAGATGACCAATCTCTTATAAACGTTCAAGATATTATGATGAGTCTTCCATATATTATGATGAGTCAAGATATTATGATGAGGAAGCTACAATTTCGCAAGAAAACAGGAGACTTTCAATTACACAAAATTTTTTTAATGTGTCGTTTGCCAATTTTAATATTTGTTAATCTTGTATTATATGTATGACTGAAGCTATGAATAAACAAATATGATGCATTCTATATTTTGTGCCATTAAAATGTGTACTACGTTAATATATTTTTAAAAATTTACTGGTGGTCCATAGTACCCTATGCCTGTGGCGAATCCGAGGGGGGGCTAATGGGCTACAACCCCCCCCAGAGCTAAACTAACATTATTTTATTTAAAATCACTACAACTGTTTGTTCTTAATTTTCATTTGTAAAAAAATAATAAAATTGTGACAACATTGCTTTCTGGCTTGACAGGCTCAAAAATTTTCCTACTTTTCTAGTCAATTGTACTTGTAGTGTTGACACGGTCGAAAACATTTTTTGTCTAGTTATTTAATTGTATTTTGTTATTAAATTATCAAAAGTATTGTAGTGTTATTTATGATTCTTATTGTCAGGTGAGGAAAGTCAGTAAAGTTAAAGTGTTTTGGTTTACATAAGCCATGAGATTTGACATTCGTCACTATGACACAAAATTTTTATGACCTTGGCACCCCCCAGACCTGAATCTTGGATTCGCCATTGCCCTATGCTGTGGACCATTGTATCCTGACCTGTGGGTACATCAATCCATTAATTACTAAAAAAAAGTATAGATTTAGGGTGAGTGTAATGTAAAACTAATATGTAGAGACAACTCGGAACTTGATGCATTGAATAGTGATTTGGCCAAATAGCTGAATACTGAATATCAGGCTGCCGAATACTTCACTTTCGATTCTAAATAAAATAGTTCTGAAATTTTAAATGAAAAAATCAATGAAATTGATTTTTTTTATTATTATTTGCATATTTAAAAAAATTAACATCTTCATGTATTTTTGTAGTATTTTAAATACCTGAATTCAAATAATAATTCCAGTAAATAAGGAATAATAAATCCCCTTTAATTTGGGATTGCTTCACAAAAATAAAGTCATCATTGCAGAACTTAACAATAACAAACACAGAAGAAAATTCAGTGGATAAATAAATTACTAGATATAAATTCCTATTTTGATAAAGAACTTCTAATAGGCAGCACAGAGAACCCACTTAATTGGTTGGGAAGGGGATAAATTTTGCAAGAAAATATTTTTCAGCTCCTGCAAGCATAGTGTATAGTGAGCATTTCTTTTTTTTGAAACTGGTAAAATATAGGAAACCAAATAAAATAGAATTTTCCCTCAAAATGCTCAAAATTATTGCATCATAATTTCAGGCTTTACAATGTTAAATAATATGTAACATTAAATATACACTTATATTCCTACTGTGCAACTTAAAATCAAGTAACTTTTAAGATTTTTTTTTATACTAAATGTATTGAAATGTAATTCTGAAATTTTCTTTGATAAATATATTTAAAAGCACATTTTAAAAAAATTATTATGAAATTTATTTGGGCAAATACTTGGCAAAAGGATTGAATAGGTCGAATATTTGCCACCTACTCAGAACCATGAAGGTTCATTGTCAGTTGAATGCAAAAGGATTTATTGAAAAAAAAATTACACATATATAGCCTGCGTTGCAATACAAACACCAAATACAATTTTGACTTTATTATATAATCTAATGAACTAATCACTACCAATAAAATATATATACACAAAACATATACTAAGCATAAAATGATGAGGGAAAATTACAGATAATTAAGGAACTGAGATGAAAAAGTTAAAAAAATTATCCATACAGATAAAAATAAACTCTTAGAAACATTCTGAACAGCGTAGGAGAAAAAAATATTTTAACAAAATTTAATTGGGTTGATTTATATAACAGTAATAGTTGAGATTACAAAATATGATAATACTTATTATGCTTAAAACGCAGAGAAATATTATGTAGCTGAACATGAAATGGTGAAGATGAGTATAATTACAAGGTGATGTGTGGAGTAAATGTGAAATATAAATTTATTACTCGACAAACTGGAAATGGGAGCTTTTGGTTACTAATAACCGTAATAGCATATAAGGAGCTAAGAGAGCATTACTAGTAATATGGGAAAAAATCTGCTCATTTGATTTGGAAAGACAAACTGAAAATTCAAGGATATGAAAATAATGTAATGTAGAAGGTTATGAATACAAAGTTCAGTCAATATAACTAAAAGGATTAAATGCAATAGCAGGTACACTAATTGTGAAGAACTGCAGTATCCTTTTTGATGAGTTCTTGGTTGATGTTTGGTGAGAAACAGTTTTTGCATGGATGCTACAAAGAAGAATTAGAAGATCGTGTCTAAAGAATTTATGAGTTCATAATTCTGAAGTTAAGTTTGCTTGAGGAAAGGGCTTCATTGAGAATACTAGAGAAATCTTGATGTAGATGAATTGAACTTACATAGGGGAAGAGATATTATTCTGAATTTGGAGGAAGAAGGTCTTTGTTATCCGGGAGGAACTGCACAAGGTTTTTGTTTTAACCCTTTGCACTCTGAAAGGTAACAAGATGTATAATTATACATGTGTTAGTGTAAGGATTGATTTAGAATTTTAGGAAGCTGAAAAATATTGTTATTAATTTGTTTCAATTCCTAAAATTAACCTGCATGTTTTTGCTATTGTATGGTTTTAACAATAAGCGCTATTCAACAAGAATGTGTAAAAGATACTTATTCAGAATGTTGAGTCTGACTGAACATAAGAGTGCAAGGGGTTAATCCTGTATAATTTGTTTTTCATCAAATGATATGATTTTTACCATACTTCAAGACTTATTTTTTTTTAATGTAAATTAGATATGGGGTTTGATTTCTCAAAGCAGCAATATCTTTATTTCCAATATTGCTAAGTTACAACACATTTACTTATTACTGTTTCAGTACTTACTTAGAAGAAAATGACTTACTTCAGTACACAGTTTTGCACTTTTTATGAGAATCTGCTCTTTGAAATTTAAATATATTGAGAATACTTACTCTGTATGAAGGTGATATAATGCAAAAGGACATTAGAATGAAACAGTGATTATAATTGTTTTTTAAAATTTTATTTCGTAGAATCCAAGTTTCAGTTATTCTAAATCAAATTAATTTTATTTTCTGGTTATGGTAGCGCTGGTAGAAGTCACTATAATTTATTAAATTCACCTATTAACCATGCACCGGCTTTGTTATTGAAGAAAAGTATTTTTTTCACCAGTGTAGCTGTACAATCTGTGAATTATTGGTATTAAAAAAAATTCATAAAAAACTGCATCTACCAGTAATAAGTTGATGTATGTTGGATTTGTTTTTAATGCTGTTTTGAGCATTTTAATCATTAATGAAATTACACCTGATTTTGGAATAGACATAAGAATGGCTTACTTTTTCATACAATTCATTTTTTTATATTTGATGAAATAAATTAAAGGTAAAAGCTTTCAATTCTGATTAATTTTGGTAGATTTTTTATAAATTTAGTTTTGGCTGATGCACACAAGAGATAAATGTTGATGGTGAAAAAAATACTTTTCTTTAATAACAAAGTCTACAAAAGCAAGGCCAAGAAAATTCTTTTTATCAGACTACATTGAAAGTACAGTAAATATCTAAACTTATGAAAGCCTATTATTTGGCTTTCAGATGATGTGCACTAGAAAGCCTATTTATATTTTTGTAGTCAGTAAGTGGTACCAATTTGAAGTCAGTTAATAGGTCTTAGCCACTGAATGAGTTTTCTTAGGAATTTAACTTTAAAGGAATATTAGAATGAAAACCAGAGTCTGTTTTTATATTTTTACGAAATCATATTTCCACATTACTCCAATTAAAATAGCAAAATAATTCTTCAGATACTAATTATCTAATTTTGTATTAATTGTTAAAAAAGGAAAAGTATAATTACAGAAAAATAAAAAGGGAACAAAATGTGATTTGTAAAATATTACATTGCTTGAAAGGGGCAAAATAACAAAGAAAAAAGACAATTTATTTCTCATTCTTCCTCTTTTTGGAGAAATTATATGTTAATATTAGCTGTAAAATAAAGGAAATGATCAAGTTTTGCTATATAATGAAAAAAAAAAGCATTTTATGACTACATATGATCTATAAATTCAATCAGTATAGTTATTTACGAAATAAAGCCTAACAATAATATTCAAAACTTTGTAATTGAAATATTGGATGAATAATTTTTTCATAAGCTATCACATAATTATTTTTTTTTTAATTTAGCAATAATTTTTAGGAATTTAACTTAGGAATACTATTATTAGAATAAATCCAATTTTCATTAAGTCTTAAAAATATAATGAATTCTTTCAAAAAATTAATGAGTACTAATGTTAAATAATGTTAGACGACATGTGTCGCTTTATTCACGCAATTTGAAATTATCAGTGTCCTGCGTTTTTCCTCTTTATTTGTTTACTAATAACGAATATTAATACAGACATTTTTTATTCAATTAATTTCAGAAGCAAAACTTATTTTTACAGCGAAGAAATACTCTTCCCAGTTCTTTCTCTCTTTTTTTCTTTTCTTCAGAAAAAATTTAAGGGCACGGATCTGCTGTATACAACAGCTCAACAGTTTCCAAAAACAATTACTTGTACGCCGTACGGAAACTACGAGTCTTCGTCGCCAATTCACCAGCCAACAGATTTATTTTTTAATTTTAAAAATCGCCAAAAACCAAGAATTTGAGATAACATGCCAAAATAGCAACCCAGAAGTGTATATATTCACTACGTCACTTCCGTCAGCTTTCGCATTATCGTGGCAGACCCATTTTCACTTGGTGTCTATGAGTTGGCAACCCTACTGACCAATCAAAACTGTCTGGAACGATCTAAAATTTCTGCAGCCTCATTTTTGAA
This sequence comes from Araneus ventricosus, assembly GCA_013235015.1. Lineage (NCBI taxonomy): Eukaryota > Metazoa > Arthropoda > Arachnida > Araneae > Araneidae > Araneus > Araneus ventricosus. Next base: position 8,111 of record BGPR01040121.1, on the reverse strand, counting down.
AACTTTTTCACTTGAGTAAGTAGTGTGCCCTTGCCTTGCTTGGATCCATAGTTGTTGCACGTGCTTCCTTCTCTTTCTGAAATATAGTTTACGGTCGAGATCGTTTGGTGAAAATGTTTGCTAGATTGGCATTAGATTTGTTTGGCCCTTATTCTCTGGGTCCTACTGAAGGCACACTTGATGACCTGTTTATGTTAAACTATGGCAGTAGACCATATACTAACAGAAGTCCAGCAAATACTTCTAATATCAAACCTGATAGCAAGAAAAGCAAATATTTCAAGGTTATGTTGAACGTTAAGCACTTCAGTACAGGCGATATTGAGGTGAAAGTAGTTGACAATTTTGTTGTCATCCACGGCAAGCACGAGGAAAAAGCCGACCAACATGGATTTGTGTCCAGAGAATTCACTAAAAGGTACCAACTGCCTGATGACGTGGATCCAGAAACTGTGCAATCGTCCTGGCGTCCAGATGGTGTGCTGACTGTCCATGCCCCCCAAAACTCCGTAGAACTTCCTGAAAATGAAAGAGTTGTGCCCATCACCCTCGCAAAGCCAGTTGCAATTGAAAACTTTGAAAAACGATTGGAAGATGTCAGGAAGGCATGTGCTGAATACAGGCCAAAATATGCAAAGAGAAAAATCCAGCAATTGTTCTAGTTCATGGTCAGACTATGAAGGGTTCTTAACATCGAGCTTTTTAGTAATGTGCTCTTATTTTGGTATACATACTTTTTTTTATCTGGTCATTTAGATCAAATGTATTTAAAGAATATTTTTTGCTGTAATAAAATTTTGTGAGTTAAATCTATATTGTGCTTTGAATTATACTTTCAGTTAAGTTTGAGGAAATTTCAGGTTTGAAGAGTTGCTGGTCTTTTGGAAAATGTTACTTTTATTACAATTGAACTAAAATTTTTAGGAATCAATGAAGTGTGCCGAATTTGTAGTCTAACTCATAGTATAAGGATACTTGAAGGTATTTGATAATATAACTTTTAATCGTGAAAGAAAAATCTAAGCAAATAAAAAACTTTTTAAATGCCTTTTTTGATTAATCTGTTAATTTTAGCTCTGAAATGATAAATGTGAATAAAGTGATATGAGCATTGTTGGTTGAGAAATTTTTTTAGCGTAGTAAGAACTTGAATAATCAGTTCAGTACCTGCAGAGCTTAGATTCTTATAGTAGATAAGGTTGCATAACTGACATCTTTTTGCTATTAGAATTTGTATTTATATTAATCATTTAAATATCCATCTCCATATTACTTGCTTTTAGTAATTGATACACTGAGGTTTATTTATATGTAACCATCTTTTTGTCCTGTGAAACTATGTTTTATAAGTTTTATGCTTGTATCACTGTCAGTTAGACTGCTATTTTAGAGTAACACTGAATCTGCTATGCATTATGCGAGTGGTAATTATTGAATCGGAACACTTGGAATGTTGGTTTTTTACATGGAAATTTTTTAAAATATTTCATTTGAGAATTTTCTTAAATTTTAAAATATAAAGATAAAGCAAATTAATGAATTTATTATTAATTTAAAAATTGTATTGAGTAGGCTATAAATTAAAGTTATATTCGTAATTGTTATTAAGAAATGTATTTAAAATAAAAATTAAAAGTACCAAAAGGTTTTGTGGAGTCGAGTAAGTTGAATTTCATATTGGTAGCAGTATCTGAAGTTATACAAATAATGTATAAATGTGTTAATGCATTTTCCACTCCCAACTATAAAACTGGTAAAACCTTCTCTCTAAATATCTGCATTGTTAACACATTTATCTGAAATTGTATGAACGTCTTAATGTGAATATTTAGAGAGAAAGAAAAATATACTTAATCTTTGTCAAATAAAAGGCAAGTTTATAGGTGCTGAAAAGAAAATATAGGCAATTTAATTAGACATTTCAAATTCTGACTAATCATGAAATAATTGTCTAAAAAGATATAACGATCTTGTAGTATTGAAAGTTTTATGGATCTTAATCCTCATACTAATCGCAACAGTTTTGCAACTGGAAAATACTTTTTAAGAAAATTTGTGTACTAAAATATAAAGATAGTACATTTTGAAAAGGCATCTTTGAAGTAAATCATCAATATTTTCTTGTATTCTACAGGGGAGGGCATTATTTCAATTTTAAATGACCATTAAGTATTGGTATTAAAGGCCCTGCATTGATACAAGAGCTTGGTATTTTAATTCATTGTTAATATAGTGTAATTAACATGCTTGATTTCATGTGATTGTGCATTTTGAATGAAAATAGTTATCTGTAAAAACACTATTTGAATAAATTTATCAATTGCAGTCTTTATTAACAAGCAAGAACCCCCATCAATAACAATGTTCCATAAATCTTGGTATATAAGCTTCTTAGTTATTCAGGTAGCATTGTCATTAAATGTTAAAATGATCAACTTTTCTGGAGAACTGGAATTGAGTGCATTTACAATTGCGAGAGCTTAATTATTTACAATAAACATTTTAAAAAACATTAAATGTGGTAATTAAATGAATGTTAAATACTGATGTAAGTGAATATTAAAAAAAAAACCTGTTTTGAAGACTCGACATACAAAAACTTCAAATCGCAAGTACTGAAATTGTTATAGGCTCAATTCATTCTTGCATAATATATATAGCACCTATGTTATTTATGTGTATCTTGCAAGGGGAAAAAGGATATGTTTTGAGTTTTCACAGCTTGCATAAGACCATGCAGTTAGATGTTGGCTAAAATGCGCAATTATATTTCATTTATTTTTTTTTGTTATAATTTAGAAAAAACTGAAGAATTAGAAAAATATATTTGAAATTTAGCTCTCTTCCTACAGTTTCTTTCAATAGCTCAAATATGTAATTATCAAAAATATTAATTTCAATTATTACATTTGAATTTTTTAAAAAGTAAATTGAAATTTAAAAATCTTGGATGTAGTTGAAATTGAACCTCTTCTTCCCTAACTGGTAGGATTTTTCTCTAACAAAATTAAGTATACCAGAATGCTAAAAATTGTTCTGTAATGTTTTCTATGTAAAATCAAGAACTGTAAGTTTTTAAGTAAAATTATTTAAACATATAGCTGAAAAATTTAGTTACACATATTTATGACTATGCCTCCTTGATGAATATATAATATTGTAAACAGATTTTTTTAACAGAAATTTTAACCAATTAGGATTTAAAATTACATTCAATAAACTTCATTGCCAAATATAGATTTGCCTGGAGAAAAGAGGATCGGGTAGATTTAACTGGATTACCTTTTGAATATCTCTTGATCCATGGTGAGAAAATTTTTAACCTGGCTTGAAAGAATGAAATTTCTTGTTGAATAGTGTCGTATTTAAAATTTCTAGTTTAGTTATGAAATCACAATAAATAAGCAAATTAAAACAAATATTTATATAGAACAACTTGGTTCATTCAAAGCTGAAGGGACCACTAAAGAAGTTGAGAAAAACTAGGTTTGATAATGTTTACATCAAAAGAAAAATCTTTAAGCTAAAAAAGCAGTAAAAATTTGTATCATTTCATAGTTTAAAAAATAAACAGTAAGGAATTTTAATATAATGATAATTTAAAAAAATATTAATTTAATAAAGAGTTATATACACAAGCAGTTACAATATAATCATAGGGTGTACAATAAAACTTGTGTGAAAATTTAATTAACTTATAAAAACAATTTAGGAGAAACATAATTTTTAGTTTCGATTTTAAAGTAATCAAAATAAATTGGAATTACAGACATTTTATTATTATGTAAATAAGAAATTCAAGGAACCAGAGGAAAACTTGAATTGGATAATTTCGACTGCAATTATTTTTAGTAATTCAATGTATGAATGATTTGTGATAAAAGAAATGAGGAGTAAACTAAGTAAATAACATGGAACTATGTCCTTCTAGATAATATTAAAGCAAAAAAGGTTAAAAATAAAAAAAACAAAGAAATTCAAGAGGGAGAAGGGGAAAAAAAAGACTACCAGTTGGGCTGAAGGAAATCTTTGTTGTATTCCTCCTTTAATGGAATTTTTGAGGGTAGCAAACTTCAACTTTTATCCCACAATGTGTGCAGTCCCAACCTATGCATATCTATCTATATTATATAAAACGCTTATGCGTGGTGCAAAAAAAGGACCTGTATTTCTTTCTCCCCGTTGGCAATAATCGGTTTGTTTACCAACGCTGAGACCAAACCCTGACGCTGAGATTCTTGGAATTGGTTGAAGTCAGAAACAGCTTTTTTTTTTTAGTTTAGATCATTTAAGTTAAATAAGTTTCAGTCGTACAGTTTATTCGACAAATGAATGAATGTGTGCTTAAAACTGAATGTCCTTTTCAGCTAAGTTTCTGAAAAAATGGTTTATTCATCTCTTCACTTAATAATAATTGGAGGGAGCAATCATAAAAGACTAAAAGTAAATAATTTAAAATTTTGGTTAAAAAAGGAACAATTTTGTAAATTTTGAAAAAAAGTCATCTTATCAATTTTAAAAAGCTAAAAGTAAATTATTATGGGTTTTAATTTTGAATAGTGAATATGAATATGTTTCAAGCCACTATTTTCTATAAACTGTCCTTTTTTAGCTAAAAGGTTGCAAGAGGGGTTCCATAATTCTACGACTAGAGATGATCAAGAATTTTCTGAGATTTAAAACACTGAGAAGAACACTATATCTTTCTTGACTAAATAATTTTTTAGAATAAGCATGTATACAAGTGAGGAAGCTTTTCTGTGTAATATTTCATAAAAAGAGTGCATATTTGAAATTCTGGTGCAAAAAACAATTTTTTAAAATTTATTTTGAAGATTTGGAAAAGGCTATCTTATCAGTTTTAAACTTAAAATTTTGATGGAATGAAGTTATGTTGAAATAAACTGTTGAAGAAATAGTGAAAACTGTATGCCAAGAAGTTTTAAATGATTGATTTCCGATTCGTGAAAATAATTTTTATTTTTAATCATCTTTGAATTATAAACATTACCTTTCAACTTTCTGTCTAGCATTTACATATATATATGCTACCAGTAAATTTCAATTGTAGAAACTGATGAAAAATTTAGGTTGAAATCTATAAGTTGGAATACAGTGTAGTTAAAACCGCGCCAAGCTAAAGATAAACAAACGTGCATGGGTCACAGTTAAAGGTTAATCGTTTCATGTAGACTCGTTTTGAACCCAATGCGTTTGTGGTTTGTCGTTGCACTATCTCAGAATTTCATCTTTTTGAATCCATTGCGTTTGTGGTTTGTTGTTGCACTATCTCCCGTTTTAAACGTAGAATTTCAACAGAGCTACTATCTTTCCTAGCTCAATGAATGTACGGAATCTGATACTTTTAATTATTCTAATGAAGAAGGAAAAATTGCGCTCACAATGCCTGCGGCATCTGAAGTGGGCACCGGGCAAATTTTTTTAACTTAAAAAAAACTTCAGCGGCTTCGCTTTCAGCAAAGTGGGATCCTAGTAGCTTCGCTAGCTTAGTGAATGTTCGGAATCAGCTTCTTTTAATTACTCTAATGAAGCAGGACATTTGCCCTTAGTAGCGTTCAAAACAAGTAATAGTAAAAAATTAGGACTTACTTAGTTCTAATATTTGCACTTGGGAGGAAACGCTCTTAATATATGAACAAAAATGAATAATACGGCGCATCAAGGAAACCATCGCGCAAGTGAAGACAGCATTCCAAATGATGAATTCCAAAATATGACCAAGTAATTTCAAAAATTCCATGCAAACGATTTTTATTATAAGGCAAAGAAAAAAATCTATCAATTATATGATCGGAAAAATATATAATCACTAAATAAACTCGAGTTCTATTTGTCATTTTTTACTAATTGAAATTGTTCTAATTAAAATATATTTTATTATTTAATTAAATATTTAATAAATATTTTAAGTTATTTAAAAATCCGCGTAGTATGTAAACAACTGGAATCACTCGAAACGCTTGCCATGACGTAAGCAATCTAGCCAATGGAACTAATCCGCTTGATTCCTCAGGTAACCATATTGGCGATGAAATCGCGTGTGTTCCAACTTGTAGATACCAACCAAAATTTATTTTAGGAGTTCATGCAATTTCAAATAATTTAAATTTACTTTTAGTAATTAATGTACTTATAATTTTCTAATAGTAGCAGAAATGGATAACTGTACAGCAAGCAAGCTGGTATAACAACGTGATTCTTCAGTGTTGGTGAGCGGAGCGAGCAGGGGGTGTTTATTTATATATATATAAAGATTTTATAACAACTGTGCTAGGACACCCAGTGTCTTCATTGTAGCGAGCGAAGCGAGCAGGGTTTGCGTAGCGAACCCCGGAGAATTGCAGCGCAATCCTCCTGGGGGTTGGCGAGCAGGGGGCAGAGCCCCCTAGTCCTATTTATTGTTTCAATTAATTTTTCTTTTCATGTCTGCTGACCATGAAACTCTTAGAGAGGAAAAGTATGTAAATGTCTTGGAAAAATGGAACGACAGATTTGTAAAATAATAGCAGGGGTTAACTGCATCACACACTTTGGTCTCCTTTATTGAGGAGAAAGGGCAGCATATTTACGGATCCTACTATGGTTTGGATTAAGGTCGCTTTTCATTGGCTCTCAGCATCATGTGACTTCGCTTGCTTCTGAATGATGTCATAGGACCATGCTTAGTTTGGATTTCGATTTTTGTCTTGGCTATTGTATCATGGAAAAACCAAAATTATCTTTTAATTATGATTATTTGGATATTTCTAAAGGGAATGATGAATTCAAAATAAAGATAATTTTGGTTTCTTCATAATACAATAGCTAAGACAAAATTCGAAATCCAAACTAAGCAAGCTCTTATGACATCATTCAGAAGCAAGCGAAGTCACGTGATGCTGAGAGCCAATGAAAAGTGACCTCAATCCAAGCCGTAGTAGGATCTGTAAATATGTGAAAGAGCATGGAGAAGTATTTTATTATGTTGTAAACTGTGGTTGATGGGAACAGCATTTCAGGTTTATAAATGAAAAATATGAATTAGGAATAACCAAACCAGACTGACCAATTGTAACCACCAGAGATAACTTTTTTTATGAAAAAAAAATATATTTGACTGCATTGTATTTATTTTATATCGTAGCAACACAGCGAAGAAGGAAAAACTTTATTTTTCTGAATTTTTCTTCTTAATTACTCTTTTATACTTACAATAATTATTAAATGAACATATACAGTCACTCAAAAAAGTATTGGGACACAATACAAATTCACAGGATTTTATCATAATATATAACTTAAATATACAAATGAAACAAAAAAAAAACACCTTTTATAAATACGAATCATAATGACTCGAACAAAATTCATATATTAATGCAATTATGATTACAATTTAAATTAAAAGAAATCAAGTCAAAAAATCTGCTTAAAAAGTATTGGGGCACTGTCTAATAAATTTTTTAAAAAATATGAACTTGATAGTTAATATCTTGTTGGGGCCACCCTTGCACTTTATGACCTTTCGCAGTCGATTTGACATGGATTTGATCAATTTTGCGCAAATTATTCATTGATTCTGTCCCACTCTTCGATCAGATGTTTGCTTGTTAGAATTATTGTGTTCATTAATTTTTTGCTGCAAATAATCCCACACATGTTCAATAGAATTAAGGTCTGAACTCTGGGCAGGGGTCTTATACCAGGACTGTGGTAGAGAACCCATAAATTGCAAATATCAGCAGTATGTTTTGGGTTGTTATCCTGGTACAATTTAAAATGTCTTGAGATTCACAAGTTGCTCGCACTTTGCTTTAAATTTCGCTTGAGAATGTCAAGATATATATATTTATTCATCATACCATCTATAAAGTCTTAAGTTCCCACACCAGAGATTGCCATACAACCCCAGACTAATTGGTTGCCACTTCCATATTTTACAGTAGGCCGCAAATTTTTGATATGCAATGCTGTATTTGGTGTGTGCCAAACTTTTTGCTTGCTATCCGATCCGAAAATGTTGTATTTGCTTTCATCCACAAAAATTACATTTTTCAGACACGACACATTTCCGCGGATTTCCGCTTTTTTGGCATAGAATTTAATCATTG
>BGPR01040120.1:1813-14069 GCA_013235015.1 Araneus ventricosus | reverse complement strand
ATTGAACAAATGCAAACGATTTTTGTCATTTTTTATAATTTATAAAGAATATTTAGTCTAAAATAAATAATATTATTTAACAAATGCAAACGATTTTTGTCATTTTTTATAATTTATAAAGTCTTTATTGATTTCAGTAGAAAGGCTTAAAAAATTGAATAAAATAATAAATGATTAAAGAAAATAAAAATTCGGTAATAGAATTGCATATAATCTTACTGAGATTTAGAAAGCATAACAGTAAAAAAGCATTAAAAATTAATAAAAAAACTATAACTTTAGAATAGTAAATGTAAAATAAAATATCTATATTACAGAAAAGGCTATGCTAATCAATTTTAAACTTGAAATAGTAATTTTCTTTCATTAACAATCGATATCGAAACATCAAGATAGATGATCATTTCGTTTATAGAAGATAATTTCGTTGATATCTTCCATAGCATCTGATTGGATAAAAATGAAGTTCAAAATGTAGTGCTGTTGCCATTGGTGACAACAAAACGTTTGATTCTAGAATAAAAACTAAAAGCAAAAGAAACAAAAATTAAGAAGAAAACGTTGAAAGGCCGAAAGTAAAAACATTCCGAAGCTAAAGCGAAATAATAAAAGAAATTGAAGGTTGAAATTTCACCGGCACATTCATTTCGTCTCAAATTTCCCACAAGCTTTTGTTTCAAAACAAACGAATAAACTTCTGGAAAAGGGAATGTATACATTTAACTGAAATTTAATAATAGTTTTCTAGAGCTTCCTATCCCTTTCGAAAGGGAATCAAAACAATGTTTACGCGAACTTTCTCACGAAAATAATGAGCATTTATTGGTTGGAAATGCGGGACACATTCCGCTGTTTCTTTCGAACTCGTGTCAATGGACCTAACCTCCACAGTGATAATGGTTTTCCTTTGGCGGGAATTCAATTAATTGGGTTTCGACCTCACTCGATTTCGTTTTGTTTCGGTAGGGCAGGTCGCTTTTCAAGGTAAACTAAAACAAAACTAAGGGCAGTGGCTTGTGACGGTATTTTTTGACGTGTATCGGAGGTGTGATTTCGGAAGCATGTTAAGGAATTAAATACACAAACGAAAAAGAACAATTGTTTTAATAATTAACTTAATTGAATTACTGATTGCAGAAACAACGAGAGTCAATTTTCTATTCCAAAACTGCTCTTATGCTGTTTTCGCATTCTAAGCGGGTATTTACAATAATGGGTGAATAAATGGCAAGAATCAAGTAAAGTCACATTATAGGTATATTAAATCTACCAAATAAAAGAAGAATTAATTATTGATTTGAAAAATTACTAGGAACGTTCCGAAAGTAAGTTCCGTCATGCTTTTCCCCATAATGAAGAAATATTTGAAAATTTTGCTCAAAAGTAAAAAAAAACACAGCGTAGTAGGGTTTAAAAGGGAACATACGACTCTTAAACCTTGAAAAAATGGCGGGAAAACTGTCAAATTCGATACATTATATCACGGAAACAATGCAATTCACAAACTCACTCTTTTTCTAGAAAAATAACTGTTCTTTCTTCTATAGTACACACATTTTGAAAACTTCATATTCGCATGTATTTATTTGAGAATAGTAATAAATATGGGTGTAATTTTTTGGATAAAAATGAGATATTCACCTTGCGCGCATGATTACCGATAAAATATTTATCTAAACACACTATTTTGGGTGTCTACGTAATCCAAAAAGTCTGCTTAAGAAACTGAACCTCAATTTATTAACATTTAAGTTTCATTTCTATTTTATAAACCAATTTAAAATGAAATGTTAAAAATAGTTAATATTTCAACTTTTCTAACCCCCAAAAAAACTTCTTTGGAGAAAATATGCAGTAAACACACTATTTTGGGTGTCTACGTAATCCAAACAGTCTGTTTAAAAAACTAAACCACAATTTAATAACATTTAAATTTCGTTTCTATTCTATATACCAATTTAAAATGAAATGTTAAAAATAGTTAATATTTCAACTTTTCTAACCCCCAAAAAAACTTCTTTGGAGAAAATATGCAGTAAACACACTATTTTGGGTGTCTACGTAATCCAAACAGTCTGTTTAAGAAACTGAACCACAATTTAACAACACTTAAATTTCATTTCTATTTTATATGCCAATTATAAATAAAAATGTTAAAAATAGTTAAAATTTCAACTTTTTTTAACCCCCAAAAAAACTTCTCTGGAGAAATATGTACAAAATATGGTTCAATTTGTAGAACATAGCAAAATACATGTTCTGTAAAAATTTTATATAAAAATATTCAATAGTTCTTGAGATATCGTGAGCACAATATCAAAACAACAACAACAACACATTTTGAGATATAGCGCTTTAAAGATATAGCCATATTCAATGTTTACGTTGAAGAGTTGATACATTTTCCTTCATAACTTTCATAAGTATGCGAATTTTCCAACGCGGATTGTTTTAAATTGTTCAGAAAAGACAGGGAAATATTATATATATTTTTCATAAAATCGAAAATTTTCGAGGTTTATCAGTCGTACGTCCCCTTAACACATTGAGCACTTATCAATCGATGAATATGGGGGGTAGCCACTGATTACTCTTATCAATATTGATCTATTTGAAATTTATTTATCTGTTCTTCCAGATTATCGGTGCGGTGACGGCCGATTGTTCAGCAAGGTGTTCGATTTCCGCACTCTCCGCAAAGGCACCGAGTGGCGGCCTCGGGTCCTCATTTTCGGGGACCTGGGCTACAAGGACGGCGCCTCCACCCCCTATCTCATCGAGGAAGCCAAAAATGGGACGGTCGACCTCATTTTACACAACGGTGAGTTCTCTTTCAAAAATCTTTTCTTAACTGCTTAAGGACCGATTTATTTTGTAACTTAAGGTATTTAGGACGAGTTAACTCGGGTTATGTCCTTAAGCGGTTAATTCTTAGCTATGGAATGTGAATCTTTCCGAACCTTTTAAGCGCGTTTGTTATTTACCAGAAATAAATAAAAGTAGATTTAATAAAAGCAGTTTTTGAAAATATGCTTTTATTAGTGTGTTAAAAAGTAGATTTTTTATTATAATTATTTTCTCCTTTTTAGTTTTTTTATTTATAATTCATTACCATAAAACGATGCGATGATAAAATCAATTTTTTTCTCAAAATCCCTACTAGGTAGCGCCACAAGTACGGAATCGAAATTTAATTAAATTAATCTGATAATTAAGTTCTGAAAATATCAATTTAGAGCACTATCATCGAGAGCACACAAGTGCAACAAAATTTCAGAACTCTAGGATATCAGTAAGTGAGTGTGAATTCGATTACAAAAGTGCACAAAATTTCAGAACTCTAGGACATCAGTAAGTGAGTGTGAATTCGATTACAAAATTTTATCTTTATAAACACGAAACAAGACAAGTTAAATAAAAGCGTCAAGTTAAAGAGAAAAAAAACTGAAAGATGCTGTGTCTAGTACACAACCTACTCCAAATTTTATAGCCTACCCTAGTGTCCTAGCTTTCTCTAACTGTGTCCTAGACACAACCTACCCCTGCCCCTGTGTGGATGCATAAGGAATTGAAATGCATTTAATTATTTATTTTATTAGAAATCAGCAATAAACTCACGGCGTTGCCAGTGACATCCTGAATTTCAACAAATTTTTTTAAAAAGCTTACAATCTTCAGCTTCAGGTTTAAACTTTGAAGTCACATTGTGTAAGTCATATTTCAATTTTTTTTTTCAGTTTCAGCGAAACTACACGCAGGGTGAACATGTCTTCTAAAACTAAAGATATCAGCCTTTACATTGACTATCAAAACTATAAAAACAAACAAATTAAAACCATGATCTGTCGGCGCAACGACAGACGGTACGATCGTACTTCAAAATCTTGCTGAAAGCAAAGAGATTATGACGTCACGTGGTTTCGACTGGGAATAGAACACCGCGACCTTCTTGACGAAGAATCAAGGAGGGAAAAAATGGAGCGAAATATTTAAAAACTTCAGAAAAAAATTAATTAATATTCAACTATAAAATATATTTTAACAGTTCTTGTTTTAAATCACGGGGGAATATTCCATTCATTACCTCCAAAAAATGAAAGAAATAACGTTATTAGAACGGGGGATGCAGTAAATTTAAATAGGAAAACAAAATTTTGACGGTAAAACAAACTATTCTTTAAAAATTTCTCAAAATTCAGTAAATTACGTTTGAAGCTCAAAACAAATTTCATTAAAAAGAAAATTGTTCGTTCTATCCAATGGTACATCGATTGTTTTTCAACTATCATTAGAAAAGATACCACAGCCGCAAACGTGCCTAAAATGACCAAAACAACACCAAACATTAAATAAAAAAATTTCTGGATTAAATTTTAAAATTCCGGCTTCGAGGTGCATTCAGACATCATTACGACTACCTGTGCGTCAGATTTCATGGCTGAAAGTGCGTAGATTCGTCTGGACATCGCGGACACATATACACAAACATTGCCTTTTATAAGTATAGAAGATTGAAATACATTAATAATTTATGATATAATCAGTCTCTATTTTTACCCAACTGGATTCACTTCTATCATTCAAATGATGAACAGTAATGCTTAAATTAAAAGAGTTTGTGGGATAGTCAATTCCAATGAATCCCCTCCCCCCACCAAAGAAAAAAAATGTGCCAGAAAGTTTAAAAAAAGCGTAGTAGGTTTAAAAAAAAAGCGTAGTACGTTTTAAAAAAAGCGTTGTAGGGGGAAAAAAAAGCGTAATAGGGAAAAAAGCATAATAGGGAAAAAAGAGTAGTAGGAAAAAAAAGTGTAGTAGGGAAAAAAGCGTAGTAGGGGAAAAAAGTGTAGTAGGGGAAAAAAAGCGTAGTAGGGGGAAAAAAAGCGTAGTAGGGTTTAACACATTGAGCACTTACCAGTCGATCAATATCGGGAATAGCCAATGAATTACTCTTATCATTTACCACTTTATGACAAAATCTCAAGCGAAGAGCTTTCTTGTGCAATGGGAACGCTATAGGAGGAATTGCCAATGATAGATAAACTATAGATATTCCAATTTCGAGCTAAGGAATATATAGCTCTTCTGTTTCGCATGATTCGCATTCGAGTCTCTATAGACGATTTTTGTCTCCTGTTATCTATCGTATATTCCATTTAAAAACTTGTTCTGAGAGCAGTTTCTTGTTCTGAGTTACGTATATATGTAAACGACGTATAAATGTAAATGATGTAAACGACGTATAAATGAGAAACGTATAAATGTAAATGATGTATAAATGAGAAACGTATATATATGTAAACGACGTATAAATGAGAAACGTATAAATTTAAACGACGTATAAATGAGAAACGTATATATGTAAACGACGTATAAATGAGAAACGTATAAATGTAAACGACGTGTAAATGTAAATGATGTATAAATGAGAAACGTATATATGTAAACGACGTATAAATGAGAAACGTATAAACTGTGCTTTACTGTATTTATTTTCTGAAGCGTTTGATCAACATACATTGTTCAAATTATTGCTATTTTATTTCAATATCGCTATTATTTCTGAGTTTAAAAGAGCAGGAGACCGAAATAGCTCTGTAAAGCACAAGAGCCGAATCCATCTCTATGGATTCTTTTTTTGACAGAATATCCCTGCTACTTGCAAATAACGCTCTATCCTAATAAAACAGTTTTCACACCATACTTATTTTTTTCATAATACCAAAACCTTCTTTAAGAAGTGTACACATTTTAAGTTGATGTATGTATTCAGGGTGTCAATATTTATCTATCAGAGATAAACTTGCTTTAATAGATTGCGCTCTCGTGTATATGATGTACAGAAAAAGAAAACATTGCGATCGTCACAAAATTATGAGTCCCAAAATGATACTCTATTCCTTTGATGGTGAACTTTTCTAAGAAGTGGGTCAAGTTTTGTTCATTATTTTTTTAACTCTATCTTTACGGAAACATCGGAAACGTCCCTTCAAGCAAAAGACGATGGCCGTTCTAAATGTCTGAATACCACTGCGAAATTTCCACACCCTTTGGTTAAGTGTGATTGATTTCACCCCTGAGGCGCGCGCCTTCTTCGTTAGAGTGACTCGCCCAGATGGATTAGGGAAAAAGGAGGGTTTTCTAAGAATTCGGACACCGTACGACCAGGCGACACCATGCCCCTCTGCATTGAGTATTCGAATGAACAAGGAATATTGAAAAGCACGTATATATAAAGCCAGTGTCCACTTGGAAATATTTTTTCTAAATCGGACATTATACAATATTTTAGATCGTCTGTTCTCTCCTTTATGATATAAAAATAAATTTGTAAAAATCAACGCGTGACTCATTTTAAAAGCCTTGGGAATATTTTTTTCTAAATCGGATATTATAAAATATTTTCGATCGTCTATTCTCTCCTTTATGATATAAAAATAAATTTGATGATCGATTTTCAGCTGAGTCAAATAACTGCAATTCTGGCTTCCCTATCTTGCTCAAGTTGGAACTCTTGCCAGTTGAAAAATTTAAGGCCTTTGTCTTTGAATGGATAGCTTTTTCTAATTTTACTTACAACGTTAAAGATTTATCTTCCAAAGTATCCGGGCTATCTTCTTTTGAGTGCAAAGAGTTGGACAGTGGTTCATCTTTGTCGCAAAAAAGCCTTGTTATGATTATTTTAGCTTGTTGAATCAAAGAGTTTTTACTTGGTAAACGTGAAAGATCAACAATAACTGCAGCAGCTCACATATCATAGTTCCTCCTGAGTTTTATTGGTTCAACTCTCCAATAATGAAAGGCTTTGGCAGTTAACGAAATCGCGTTTCGTCTGCATAGCTTTTCAAGGCAATTTTTACTAGTTTCAAGCCTAATACAATAGCAGTCAGAGTTTCAAATTCTACATTAGCCAAAATTTGTTGTTTTTTAATATCAAATAATGCTTCTGAAATTGCTGATAATCCTAAAAATCTTTCAAGCATTGCCAACAAACTGTTCCAGCGTGTTTCGGTGTCTAAACAAACCATCTTTTCACAGCCGAACTCTGCTTCAACATAATTTTGTAGAATATTATTCTTGAGATGTGATTTCTGAATAATTTTACACTTTTTGTTCCCGGGAACCAAGTATAACTCCCGGGAATACAAAAAGTATGAAAATCTTACGATTTTCCGGGTATGTCTAATATTTTTAAAGAAAAAACTATTTTTGTATAGAAAATATAATACAAAATTTTCTTTATCGTCTGAAATGTTTTTACTTCAAATTTCGTTCATAAATAGTGAAGTATAAGAAGGATTTTGACGAATGTTTTGGGTCAATTAATTAAATAGTTAAATTTTCATTAATAAAAAGCGTCATAATAAACCAGATCAATAGTTGTTCCCGATATAAATAATGAATCGTCTGCTTTTACACTTTTCTCTAGTATTCTTCCAGAATTTTTTTATATGTTCTAGGCAATAGCTCTTCATACGTATTCTTGTTCTTAAACAATAAAAAATACATGGCTACAAATTGTGAATTATATACACAATGGAATTTTTTTGAAATGGAAATTACTGAAATGAGAGCAACAATTTTGAACGCAAATGAAATTTGCGTCACTGAAAAGCTTTTTTTTAAACTTTAATATAGTATAAAAATAGTTATTGTAACATAACACTTTCGAAATATATCACAAAAAGAAAACGCAAAATCTTGCTTAATTTTTAATTTAAAAAAATTTAATTAACTTTTGGACCTTTTGAAGTTGACAGTGATCTTTCACTTCTTTTACAAATATTTACAGAAATAAAAAGAAATTTGTTGAAACTCTCTCCGTTGCTTAGCAACGAAGTATCATTCAATTTGCTTTATTTAAGAATCGTTTGCTGTAATAATTTATTTATTAAATTTTGAAAAATTAATAAAAGTTGAAGGAAACATTTCCAAGATATAAAATTGGTATAATTGAAAAAGTAAAATTTTGAACTTTAAGATGGTATAAGAATATTTTTTGGGTGATAATTTGTTCCGAAGTTAATACGGAAAAACGGTTTCGGTGAATTTCTAATTAACTTTCGGACTTCGAACAGTCGGCAATAATCTTCCTCTTGTCGTAAATAATAAGTGTGCAAAGTTGGGTTTAAATTGCTGCAGTAGTTTAGGAGGAGATGTGGAATATACCCACATACCCACAATGACTTTTATTTATATTAAGATAAAACTAGTTGAGACCACTCCAACAGATTATCATTTTTCTTGAATCTATTACCTGCTACTTCAGCGGAATTCCGTGTTCAGAATGAACTTCACCATTTCTTCATATAGAAAACCAGTGGGAGTGGTCTCCCCTAAACTTTCTCGTATACTCCTAACACATGTAGAGAAAACTAGAATAATAAAAGACGTCAAATAAACTTCCGTCGCAAGTAAACCAAAGTTGGAACCACGCGTGGTTTGAAGGATCAAAACAAATTCAAATCCTCTGCTCATTCTTTTGCGCAACAGGACCTGGCGAGACTCCCTAAATGTTTACTTCCTTACAAAATCACTCCAGAATTGGTTTTTGGCAAACTGCCAAGTTTCGGAAGCGTCCCTTCCTTGCACAGGCATTGCCACCAGTAGGCATGCGCAGGGAGTTAGTTTCAAAACTGAACAAGTATGCGATTATACAGACCGACAGACAGTCAACCCTTTGACGGATTTGGCCCAAAATTTTATACGGACCTACATTCATGACGATAAAACTGTGTATAAAATTTTATCCATCTGGCTTTTCAAGTTTTTGAGTTATAGCGTTCGCATGACCCCGAACATACAGACAGACAGACTTCCCGTTGACGGATTTTGTCCAAAATTTGATAGAAACCTACAAATTATGTTTAAAGACCACATACCAAATTTCATCCCCGTAGCTCTAATAGTTTTCGAGTTATCGTGTTCACAGACACACACACAGACACACATACAGACACACAGACAGACAGACATAATTCCAAAATTGTGTTTTTCGGCTCAGGGAGGTCTAAAACGTGGAGATTCGTCAAAATCTCGAGTTCGAATTTTTTGACGATTACAATACTTTCTCTTAGTATACTTCGTATACGAGAAAGTAAAAAGGAACATGATGTTTATTTAAGGAACTCGGAAAAAAAACTGATACATTGCGTAATACACCATTTCACGTGATGACGAAATATGTACCTTTCTTTATATTATATTGTCGCTTTATTCTCGAAAGAATTCAAGAATAGATACTTAATTCGTAATAAATTTAAATGAATGCACGCTTCGAAAAAGAAATGAATTTACTGTGAACAATACTTGGTTCATTTGAAATTTGTTTACTTAACACCGCAGGCAAAAAATTACCTTGATGGATGTCTGACCGAGCAAAAAATTATGACAATAGACATATTTTTATTGCTGGAGGCTGTATTTTCATAAATAAATTGATCCATCTGTGCCCGAGATGGTAAAAAAACCCGTAATATAATAAGAACTGTGAAATATGTTACATTGTTTTGAGATTTTCCTGCAGTGGTTACATAAAAGAATAGTTAGATATTGTTAGCCTGGCAGAATGACCGAAGAAAGCACGCTTTCAGATGTATTCGTACGTATTCGCTTCGAAGTGAAAACTTTTAATAGCTCGGATTTGAATAGGCTCTAGAACACAAATAAAATGATTTAATATCCAGTGGCCTAGTGATATATAGCTCTACAATCACCATCAATCTGTTCCAATCCATTTGGAGGGCTGTTTAGCAGATTGTTTCCATTTTGAACCATAAAATTTGGTGGGTCGTTCACAGGTAGGACTCTGCCAACCGCACCTACGGGCAACCCTATCCCCTAGGCCAGTGGTTCCCAACCTTTTCAGTTGTGCGGACCACCTGTTGTGTAAAAAGATATTTCGAGGACCACTAACTAAATATACAAGTAAAAAAAATACAAACATATATATTCATATATATATATACAGGGTGTCCACACTTATCGTGCTCCAATAGCTAATTTCTAAACCGTTAGAGATAGACATATAGTTCCAAATGGAAAAATACTTTAAATAAAAGGAAGAATTATAATATATGTTTTTGAGTGAATAAATATATTCCAGAAAAAGTTACGAAATCTAACTTTTTATACGATCCCCCGGTCCTATCAATCATATTTATTAAAATGTTCTCGATACTCTAATATTTCAAACGAAAAAAGTTCCACTCTTTCGAGACTAAAACTGACCGAGTTATGGAGCTTTGAATATCGCTGACTTAGACCACTTCATACCATTTCAATAGCCTGGTGCAGACAATTCACCAATCAATGCACAGCAGTTGCTCGACGAGGCCGCTGATTGGTAAAGATCATGAAATTCAAAGCTCCATAACTCGTCCAGTTTTAGTCCCTGAAGAGTGGGACTTTTTTTGGTTAAAATGTTAGAGTGTCAAGAATATTTACTAAATATGACTGATAGGACTGGGGGATCGTATAAAAAATTAGAATTCGTAATTTTTTCAGAAATATATTTAGTGACTCAAAAAACATAAGATATAATTCTTCCCTTTATTTAAAGCGTTTTTTCAGTTGGAACTATATATCGATCTCTAACGGTTTATAAATTAGCCATTGGACCTCGATAAGTGTGGACACCCTGTATATTAGATGCCCTTATATGCTAGTAATTAGTGGAGCTTACTGTAAAAGAAATAAAAATATATTGTTTTATAGAGCAAGAAACAAGTGAAGACTCTTGAAGTTCCCTGATTTCGACTCTTGACTAGTATTTCGCTGCCCATTAACACGCTATGCGAGGCCCACGAGTGGGCCGCGGCCCATGGGTTGGGAACCACAGCCCTAGGCTACTGTGCTTCCTCCTCCCTCGCCCTGATTACGGACTCCTTCCACACTCTCCTCCCAATTTGTGGTTTTCGCTTTTGTGAGAGAGAGGCTTGGTCCCCTTTACCGACTATCGTATTTTATTTTTAATGGCCTAGTTCGCCGAATGAAAATCCAAACCGGCTGAAATTCCAACTTTTTCCTCCGTCTACACCCTCATCGGTTTCTTACATTGACGAAGGGGTTTGGAACGCTGTGTTCCAAAAAAAGTGGAGTGGCATGGTGGTGGATGTCCAGCTTAAGGCATAGCATGCCTGAGGAACATAAAGCAGAGTAGCTTAACTAGCATTATTGAAAAAAATGTTAGACTGATGAACGCCTTAGTAATGAATATTGACTGCGGTGGGCTTGGTGTTGGAGGTTTCCTTCCATGCGAAATACAAATCTTCTGAAA
Organism: Araneus ventricosus; assembly: GCA_013235015.1. Lineage (NCBI taxonomy): Eukaryota > Metazoa > Arthropoda > Arachnida > Araneae > Araneidae > Araneus > Araneus ventricosus. The sequence continues at coordinate 2,794 of BGPR01040120.1, read as the reverse complement.
GGCCTCCAAGAAGGCAATCTATCTTCCTATTCTGGAGCTAAGGCGGACTTCTGTCTATCAAATTTGATAGACAGTTTTATGTCTTACAAACTATGCCAAATGAAGATTGTGACGGATTCCATCTTTAGATACGCCCCGATTTCGCATTATTCAAAAGCTGGTAGACGGATGGCACCGAATTGCTCGCTGCTGTTCGGCTGGCGCAGGTTTTCCTTCAAGCGAAACACAAAAGTGAGTCAATCTCCTATGGAAGAACCGCAGGAATAATACTTACTCCTACGTACTAGAGTTAAATCATAACATCGGGTAATACCTAGGTGTTGCAAGGTCCCTGTGGCCAAAAGAAGATGCACGACTCCCTCTTGTCACTTGTCCCTGACTCTTGGGTTTGGTCATGTATGCTAGACCCCAAGTGGGCTAGCAATTTAGTTTGATTAAAAAAACCTAAAATGATAGAAAACTAGTATACTAAGGCGTTGTGAGCCAGGCTTGTTCCTATACGGTGACCTTGTTTGTCAGCTGTCTGCAGTCATAATATGGGGCATAATGTACCCACCCCCAAGATAGGTCCAATATCCTCCTGGGTTTGGTACCTGACCAAATCCAAGGTAGACCTCTAAAGGCGTTGTGAGCCAGGTCTCTCCCTATACGGTGACCTTGTTTGTCAGCTGTCTACAGTCATAATATGGGGACATCATGTTCCTATCGCCAAGATAGGTCCTATATGAGTACGCTTTTGCAAAGATCTCTCTCTTTTACATGCAAATAGGACGCATAAATAGGGATTCGTTTCAATATTTCTCTAGATGAACGTTTGAACAGTTGACTTTCCAGATCTGACCAAGATTGAACAGTTGACTTTCCAGGTCTGACCAAGATTGAACAGTTGATTTTCCATTCATATGACAGTGGCATTTCTCTCTTTATACCAGCGACGCGACTCCATTAGTTATCTAAAGAAAATGCCTTCGGACTTCGTCG
>BGPR01040119.1:0-14069 GCA_013235015.1 Araneus ventricosus | reverse complement strand
AAATGCTGCCTGCGACTCTCTTTCATAGCACAAGTACATAGTTTGAGGAAAAATTGAAGACGTCAGAATGCAAAGAATATGAATTTTTATTAATGTTTGGTAATTCGAAATTATAGCAATGAAAACCAGAATTAAAACAAAGCTGCCAAAACATTTAATTTTCAGTTTGAACTGTGGGTCTGGATAAGGTGGATCCGCTTTCTCATCCACAATTGGGGATGCAAACACTGAAACAATGATTTTTCTTTCATTGGAGGAATGATGTCAGCTTCCTCGATTGGATGTTGGGGTTTAATGGCACAAGAGCCAGATTTGGCTAAGCTGCGCCAAACAAATGGTAAAATTGAAACGCGTTTAAAATATGAAGAACAAAAGATTAATCCGTCAACTATAAAATCCAAAGTTTTAAAAATTAAATGCAGGTTTAAAAACAAACAAGGTGCGAAGGGTCAGCTTCCTCGAATGCGTCAGATTTACTCAATCCAAACTCAATTTCTCTGTCGCCTCATTCACTGTTATAAATACGGACCTTTTGAAGATCTGGACAAGAGCCTGAAATTCGGACGTATGGTAAACCTGCGTATTTATTGTTGCGAGGAAAGACATCTTAAGCCGCTATCACACGGAGAGCTACTGTGCGCTGTTATCTTGATCTTGAGCACAATGCCACTCACCAGAAAGGTTTGTAGCACGAGGCGCTTTGAGACAACCGGTCAGACAGGATTTCGGTCATCGTTGGGGCGAACTACGTCACCGTCACACCCGATTGGTTTGAATTTCCGCTCTGAAGATTTTTGTGTCAGCAACGCGTGCATTTTGAAGCCGGTTGAATACAGCCAACGATTTTCGTCATCTTGCCTGACCGGTCACGTGCTACAAACATTTTCCTGAGTGGCATTGTGTTCACACTCAGGATAACAGCGCACGATAGCTCTCCATGTGATACCAGCTTTATACCTTATTTCCTAAGAATGTTATTTTTCCTTATATACAGTAGTTTGCTGGAGCATTATTTTTATTCTCTATTTTGGCATTTACAATGTACGATTTACGTATGAAAGTCGGTAATTTTATTTATATATGATTATTATTTTGGCCTTGTTTTGCGATAAATAGGCTAAATGCTTCCTTCCAACTGCCGATATTAAACAAAGTTTGTATACAGAGAAACTTTTGGATTATTATTTAGAGAAAGCGTGTTAATCTCTTGGAATAATAAAGTAGTGTTAATTTTTGTTTTTCTTTTGAAATAACAAGGCTTAACTTCTGGATAGCGAATCCAAATAGGATAGGATAGAAAATTATTACGAATACTTTCGTTAGCTTATACTTACGTTAGCGAATACTTTCATAGAACCAATTTTTTTTTCAAAGTCTGCAAACATTAAGAAGCAAAAATAATTGAGAAATTCATCTTTCATTTTATAGAAAACCCGATTCGCAGAATCATTTCAATAAAACATGCTTAGTAACTATTTATTATGGAATATTCTATTATTAACCAGTGGCGAGGATTGGTTTGAAAAAGTAGGAGGTCAAAAAATTTATAGGCACCTAAAAGTACCCCAGAGTATAGGGGTAGACCCAAGAGTATAGGGGTAGACCCAAGAGTATAGAGTAGACCCGAGAGTATAGGGGCAGACAAAAATATTTAAAAATTTACCTACAAACTTAGTTAATTTTACCGGGCACTGTTGCTTTTTAATAATTCTTAGTTTTAGGCAGCTGTAATGAAATAAAAAAGAAATTTTTCTAGAAAAGTATGGGGGCAGCTGCTCCCCCCCCCGATTCGCCGTCACAGTTATTAACAGTAATAACACTCTCATTTTGTGTAAATTTGTAATTTGTTTTTTTCCTTTTGAATTGATTTTTACTTTCTCGTATACGAAGTATACAAAGAGAAAGTATTGTAATCGTCAAAAAATTCGAACTCGAGATTTTGACGAATCTCCACGTTTTAGACCTCCCTGAGTCCGAAAAACACAATTTATGTCTGTCTGTCTGTGAACACGATAACTCGAAAACTATTAGAGCTACGGGGATGAAATTTGGTATGTGGTCTTTAAACATAATTTGTAGGTTTGTCAAATTTTGGACAAAATGCGTCAACGGCAAGTCTGTCTGCCTGTATGTCCACGGTCATGTGAACACTATAACTCAAAAACTTGAATAGCTAGATGGATAAAATTTGGTACATAGTTTTATCGTCATGAATGTAGGTCCGTATAAAATTTTGGGCCAAATCCGTCAACGGGTTGACTATCTGTCGGTCTGTATTTTTACTTTCGAAAAGAATCCGCCATCTCCAAGCTCATGCGTACTGGAAGCAATCTTCTGTGCATGCGAAAGCTATGGAGCGAATTACATCAGTTTGTCCTTGAGCCGTCAAGTGCGGAAAATCGGTACGCATCTCTTTGAAATTGATTCTTTACCTAGTGTTTACTTGCGTACTGGAAGTAATTAATCTCTGTGGATGCATTAGCGGAGCTTGCTAGAAAATAAATATTGCTAAGTTTTAATACATACGCATCTCTTTGAATTTGATTCTTCACCTAAATATTTTACAATCGCTACAATGAAATACTATACTATACTACAATGAAAAACGTTCTGATAGTCATTGCATTCTAGGTTACAGTAGGTTCGAATTTTTTATCCACGCAGGGGGAGGGGAAATGTCAAATTTTTGAGAAGTATACGAGAAAGTTTAGGGGAGGCCACTCCCGCTGGTTTTAACTAATTACCGGCTCTTATGTCACTCAAGGACTTACTGCTGTATACGTATTCAACCAAAAAGCAATAATAAATTTCTAACTGGAAAAAAAAAATCTATGAGCAAGATAGTTCCGAATTGTATTGTTTATTTTGAAGTTTTATTGCAATTTTTAAAAATGTTTACTATTTCTTTATATAAATTAATTTATTGAAATTAAAATAATTAAAAATACAGAAAATAATTACCACTTTATTAATATTCTAATTATTTATTTATAATTTATGCCTTTACTATTTTTATTTATTTATTTACAACCCGGCTCTTCCCAACCTACCTAAGAGGGTGTAAGGCCTTCCCTATGGCGGGGGGATAATGCATTAATTACTATAAAACTGGTAAATATTAAAAAAAACACTTTACTGTCAGTGCTAGTTTAAAAATTATCGTTTTCTCTTACTGCAATTATTTTTAGAGCCAGTTTCTTTTTTCCAATTTTTGGATAGATAGAATAAACGTTAATATTTTTAAATATGCGAGAGGAAATTTCTCGACTTAAAATATTTCATTGTAGTTAGCAAACTGCTTATTTTAAATTGAGTTTAATATGCCTTTAATTAAAGTTTATTTTCATATTTAGTTATTTGCTACTATTTCATTGACTTGTGTAATTAGTCCACTTGTCTTCCTGAAAGAAGTTTCTTCTTTTGTTTTAAATAATTATGTTTATTCCAAACTTTTTTTGCTCTTATCTGTCAAGCAGTTATCAAATCCGATGTATGAAATTTAGTCTTATCGATTGGTTGGTTGGTTGGGGTTTAATGGCGCAAGAGCCATTTTTGGCTAAACTGCGCCAAACGTATGGTAGATAAGCAGGATCACGGTGATAAAATATATGGTGTTAGATAAAATTCTAAAATAAATTTGCAATTCATAGTTACATACGAAAAGATAAAATCATGTTACCAAAAATGGATAGATGAAGGGTGAAAAGAGATAAAAAATGCAAGCTTTAAAATACATCACATGTAAAATATGTCTAAAATATCACATGGTGGGCAAAGACCAAATAAAAGTCCAAGGACCAAACCTATAAAGAGAAAATGTTTAAAAAAAAATGAAAGAACTAAGCAAGTTAGTGTTAAAATCAATTCAGTGCATGTCATTTGTTTTCAAAATATAATTTTTCAAAAAAGCAAACCATGTGCAAAACAGAAGCAATAATGCTATCTGTTTTTATATTTGTTTGACTTTTCAGGTTTGGAAGGGGGTGGAGGACTGATAACTGCCGGCGAGTCCTCCAAGTCCTCCGACATGTTGTACTCCAAGGCATCCTCTTCTGATGCAGAGGAGGAGCTCATCTCGGCATCAGCATCCGACTCCCGAGATTGTAAAATTCTTTTTTCCAATGGAGGGAGAACAGCCATTGGTAAAAGTTTAATGTCAACAGAGGTAGGTTTGGCGATTACAGAAGGTTTCAATGCAGATTGATGGGTAGAGATGTTATCCTTCGATGTTATAGAGTTGGGAACTTCAAGGTGAGGTCGTGTAAATTCTTGGGATCTTTTCGGCGATGGTATTATTTGTTTTAGTAGGACAGTTCTTTTTCAACTTTTTTCTGTTTGAAACAGGTTTAAAATCAGTGAAATCCGGCGAGGCACTGCTTCACTGACCGGAGCAACAGATGGAGAGGAAGAAATTAGCGTGTTGGTTATTGGAGAAGATGCTCTGTTAGTGGAATCGGAAAGTTTAGAAATAGAAACAGTAGAGATATCTTTATTTCTGTCGGCGGAAGGAGCAGAAATTGATTTCTTTGCGACAGAAACGTAACTATTTCCGGGTGTAGGCGTCTGGGATTTCACAAGTTTCCTTGCTTCTTGATACGAGATTTGTTTTTTTATTTTTGTGGTTATAATTTCTTTTTCCTGTTTCCAGGCAAAACAGTTTCGAGAAAACGAAGTGTGCTCCCCCTTGCAGTTAACACATTTTTCTGTTCGGGTGCAGTCAGTGCTTTCATGTCCGACTTCTGCACAACGGGCGCAAGTCAGTGTCCCGCTGCAAGAAGTTTTCGAATGCCCGAAACGTTGGCACTTGAAACAGCGGAGTGGGTTTGGTATATATGTCCTAACAGAAAGGCGCATATATCCTGCCTTAATATATTCAGGTAATTTGTTGGAGTCGAAAGTTAAATTCAGGCGCTTTGTATTGAGGAGTTGGCCATCTCTCCGTATCGTAATACGACGCACATGGATCACTCCTTGACTTTTTAGTTCAGTAATTTTTTCTACAGGTTCGTTGAGTAACTCACCACAGGAAATAACTCCCTTCGATGAGTTCAATGTGGCATGGGGTTAACACTAACGGGAATTGTTGACAATGATTTTAATTTTGTTCTCTTTGGCTTGCTTCGGGGATTCCACTTCGACAAGAAGGTCACCAGACCGAAGTTTTTTAGTTGACATCGCATCGCCTATGCTACTTGTAAGTGCCTTTTCAACCAAGAAAGGCGAGACACCATGAAAAGTTTCATTGCTATTGGATATTCTTTGAATAATGAAAAACGTTGGGAAATTGTTTCGCTTAGAATTATTATCGATTCGTTGCCCACTGAAGGGACCAGATTTTTTTTGCCCATACGACACACGTTAGGATTCAGGCCCGACGGCACCGCCCACCACGGAGCCCAACAAGGGAAGGCAGCCACCGGCTCTGGAGATTTCCAGCCTCGGCGCTTACCTTGGTGCTAGCCGGAACCTATACGCTCAGGGTCACCCCCGGGGACAGTGACCACCCTTAACGCCAAGCCCAAGGAGTGACCCCTTCGCTTGATCCCCTTGAGCGGACCAGCCATGCGACTGGGATACCAGCCGATTGATACACCGGGGACCGAAATGTACCACCCGTCTAATGGGTCGCCATGCACGGCCAACACGTGGGGGTAATTTGCTGTCCATGAGAAGCAAGAAGCAAACAGAGTGGCAAAAGCTTCTCATGGAGAGCTCCCTAGCCTACCCTCGAGGGAAAGAAAAAAAGCAAAAAAACTCAAGGGGAGGAACAAACTGAAAGAGATCAGACACTAGGGTACCTCGGGGTCGTGAAGCCCGTCACACCTAAAGAAGATGTGCCCCTGAGGGGGGCCTTCCCTAGGCCGGGGGCAGGGCCGTACCGCAGTGATCCTGCTCCCTTGGCGGAACTGGTAAAGCTGCGCCCCCCCCCCTTACGTGACACATTTTCATTAATTTTTCATCCCTTCTATAAAACCCCTACCCGAAAAAAACTGCATTCCTGCAAATATTTTTATACACAAATTTAGCATATTTTATGATTTATTAAATAGGTTTAATAAAAATTACGTATTCTTAAAAAATACTGTAATGAACTATATTCATGAAAAATACTGTACACAACAAAATAAATGTATCAAATAAATTACAAATTGCACATATTTTCTAAAAGACAGAAAATAAAACTAAATTTATATCTTATTGCAGCTATTGAACATTGGCTTTTGTGTGATGCATAATAAAGAAGCGAATTTATTTCCTTGGCACTATGTATAGTGTATAGTACATAAATTACTAATTAGAAATAAAAGAAATTAGAGCTGAAATTAAGAGTTGAGTATATATGAGCAGAATTCAAATTTTATTAATATCAAATGACTTTTTCTAGATCAGAGGTTCCCAACCTGTGGTACGCGTACCCCTAGGGGTACGCGGGGGACAAGTTAGGTGAGCTCAAAAGTGATTTTGGTAATGGCGGAAAACATAAAGTATAAGAATATTCTAGACTACTAAGACTATTCTACTTTATTGCATGCGGTTGTGCTTGTGTGGTTTTTTGCTTTGTCTTGTTCCACTTCCAATTTATGATGACTACAACAGATTGTAACTTTCTGAGCTATTCCTCTAGTTTTAGATTGCAGTCCTTGTGATTTAAACAGCCCAATTTAGGTAACTGTTTGGGGTCCAATTTCAGCACCTTTTAGACAAAAAAAATTTCCTCTAACCTTACCTTTAAACTATTTTAATAAAATTACTGTAGTAAGTTGTAGTTTTCTTATCTGAGGATATAATAACGTATTTTACCACTTCTTTTTAAAAGAGCGTAAGGATTGTTAGTCTTTTGTTAAAATATTTAATTGGTGCTCTCTAACTGCAAACACTAAGTTTTTTTTCTCTCAAAAATAATTTCATATACTACATTTATGTCTTTAGAACCTAGTTTGCATATTTTAAGGCCCAAATATTTAATAGAATTTAAGATATTTCTTAATAAGATTTTGATACCAATCCATTCCAGGAACTAGTTCAAATTCAGCAACTCTAATCTACATATTATTCTAAAACTAAGATATTGTTACAAAAGTCTTTCTGTGGGTGTATGGTGTAAACAGACCAACACGCAGGATAATGGAGAATGAAGGTTTATTCACAAATATGCAGGAAAACACGTAGCACAGAAAGCTTTTCTGCTGAAGTCCATCCAATCACTGACTTTCCGTCTTGTGTTTTAGGTCTTTTTCGGGCTTTGCAAATTTGACATTCTCTGCACCATTTCTCAACGTCGGAGCGAAGACTGTCCCAATAAAATCGCTCTCGGATTCTACGCAAGGTCTTCATGATTCCAAAATGTCCTCCACTTGCGCTGTCATGAGTCTCTTGCAGAATTTCTTGAATTCTGCTCTTCGTTAGAATTAGTTGCCATTGACATGAACTTCCATCATCATTCTCCCACTTACGATAAAGGACACCATCCTTGACATGTAAGGAGTCCTAAAGAGCCCAATATAACTTTGTTGCAGGACTCTCCTGAGCGGTCTTATATCAGGATCTTCCAGCTGTTCTTTCTGAATCTCAATTACAGACCAAATATCCTCAGTTGTCATTCTTAACGCTCTCACGGAAAAATCTGTCGGAATTCAAATTATGTTCGCAGCTCTCTACGAAGTATCTTCGAGAGAGGACTTTTATCTTTTCCGTGACGAGTTTCCTTGTGATGATTTATAGACGTAATCTGTTGGCATTCATTCTGTAAGTGCCCCTTTTTATTGCACTTCCAACATGTCGCATTAGGGTTTCACCGGGAAGCGTTATCACTTGGGCACTCTCTCTGCACGTGACCCTTCTTATAGCACTTCCAGCAAGTCACGTTCGGGTTTCGTCGGGGAGCGTTGTCACTCGGGCACTCTGTCTGTACATGCTCCTTTTTATAGCACCTCCAGCAAATCACGTTCGGATTCCGCCCTTCCCAGCAGCAAGTCTGTAATAATTTTTCCAACGAGATTCAAACTTTTCATCTTTTCTCTTGTCGGCGTTATCGTCTATCCTTATTGGCCTTGCGTGCATAGAAATCTTCGAAGCAACTTTCGAAGCTTCGTATTTCATGCTATATGCCAGGGCCGATTTTAAATCCGTGAAGTCCATCAACCTCGTGGAAAGTTGCGTGTCTTCGTCTCTGATAGCATCGACAAAGAACTGGACCGCTAAGCTCTCCCGAACATTCAGAGGGCACTCGGCGTAGACCAGGCTAATGAGTCGCTCCACATCTGCAGCTAACACTTGGAGGCTTTCTCCTGGTTTCTGCCGTCTCGTCTTCAGTTCCGTCCCATAAAACTGGGTAAAGTGACTATCTCCGAATCGGGCTTCTAGAGCGTTCTCGATGGTCGTAAGGTCCGTCAACTTATAAGAAGATATTCCCTGAAGAACCTCCGCCGCTGATCCTAGGAGAGAGGCCACAAGTTGACTGGACTTCACAGGACCTGTCCATCCGTTCGTAGAGCTTACAACGTCAAACTGCGTCTTGAAGACAGTCCATGACGTTTGCCCGTCAAATGTCAGTGATTTGACTATCGGTCTAGAATACAGGAGCTCTGGACTTGCCGGGATATTATTTGGTCTAATCTCCAGATCACATATTCTCTGCTCGAAGACGCTGATCTTTTCTTGAAATTCATCAATCTCTGTTTTCACACCTTGGACATCCTCTTCTACTTTTCTATCGATCTGTTAACATGTTCCTTCATTTCTTCGACTTGATTTTCGACATGTGCTCTCATTTCTTCTTTTTCAGCTCGGATAAGATTTTTCATTTTTTCTTGGCCCATTTCTAATTCTTTCTTCAATTCTTTCATTTCTTCCTGTCTTTGCTTCATTTCTTCCTGTCCTTGCTTCATTTCTGCCTATCCTTTCTCCATTCATTTCCTCATCTCAGCTATCAGAGCAAGTAGATCAGCGTTCTCAGCCATCTTCATCTGCGATCTCGTATTCACCATACAAAATTATCCCACTTCTGACACCAGTGTTACAAAAATCTTTCTGTGGTTGTATAGTGTAAACAGTCCAACACGCAGGATAATGGAGAATGAAGATAATACAAATACGCAAGATACCACAAATATGCAGGAAAACATGTAACACAGGTATAGGAAACAATAGTTCTTGCACAGATTACCGATGTAAACAGACAACAATTCACAGGTAATAACAGTTCAGCACTTTGATATTTAGCAACACAAACAGTCAGCAAATAACTGATAACGACAGTAACAGCACTTTCAATAGCGCTCAGCTCACCAGCTTCCTAACTCTCACTGCAGACGAAACTCTAAAGTCGTTCCAATGGGTCAACACTCAATACCGACACCCCAATGAAGAGCATATGCGCAAAATTTCCTCAATGTCAAGCAAAAATATCAATTTTTTAAAAAGACAAATAACATTCATCTTTGAATACATTATTGCAAAGTAAAATTTTATTACAATTATCAAGACAAGTAAAATCAATGAGATCATGAATTTGGTGTAGAGTAGTTGCATTAGATATTTTATGCAATAAACTCTAACACGAAATGCTATAATGTTAATTTTATATTTTGCTTGTAATCATGCTTTTGTATGCATATTTTTACTACTAAAAGCGCATGTATGCATGGGTGACTGTCTGTTGGCGTTGTACAAGACAGACCGTTGAGATAGAGTTGCCAAATTTGGTACAAACCTACTACGAAGGGTGGCAAAGTACACCTCATTGAGGTTTTTTTTAAAATTTAATTAATTAAAACTTAAGAAAAATTTGGAGACGGTTCAGCGATAATAGCCGGAAATATTATCATTTAAAAATAATTTCTACATCGTCTTATATCTAAAAAAAAAGAATTATCTTTCAAATGATAACTGTCTAGTTGTCATGTAATTTTTTCTTAAATTTGACAATTTTTTAAAAAATTATTTTTATGCATAATTTAGAACAATGCTGGACCGAAAGTCAAACCAATTTCACTGATTCATCAAATCTTTAATTTAATATTTCCCTTAATGTTTAATTTAATGTATCTTTTATGTTAAAAAACGTGATAAAAATTTGTTTTGATTATTACAATATAAAACCTTCTTTTGTTGTAATGAAATGCTGCCATTTTCGTTGCTTTTCCAGTTTTTTTAGTCTAATTTTTTGTTAATTCTTTGCTACCTGAAATAAATTTACTTTTTAAATAGATTTACTACATTATTATATTGGTAGATTTACATTTTAGCTGTGATCTAAAATTCATTTATTCACTTAGGGCAGATAATCGTTAATGAAAACCATACCATCTATTTATATGTGATAATTAGATAAAACATTCAAGTTATAGTCAGATAAATAAAGTGTAATAAATGTAATTTTAATCTGAATTATGCATGATGAAATAAAAATTAGTTTTCATTGAATTTAATGATATTAAAGAGCCATTCTGCTTGAGACTTTAACAATTGAATGTAAAAAACAAAATCATTAATTTTATTAGATGTAAAACGTATTGCCTTAAACTTTAGTTCAAACAAGCTTGCGAAAAATTAAATAAGTTGGATGTTTTTTAAATTGGTTGGCATAAAAAATATATAATTAATAGAATGGGCGAATCAGTTGGCAGTAGAAGACGGCTAGTATGTAATACAATAAAAGCAATTTAAAAATATAGAAATAATTTGAGCTCACCTCTTTAAAATTAATTTATATCCTTAAAAAAGAATGAAAATGTCCAAGTATTTCTTTATGCGCCCACTCTCTGATGAAACAAAAACAGAAAAGCAACATTTTCTTCGTATTATTTGCCACTAAAGAAATACCAAAGGACTACTCGTCCAATAAGTACGAGGCCCCTTTATCCTTCCTACAATATAGTAAACAAGATAAAATAAGACCTCCCCACACTAAAACTCTAAGAAAAAGCTCGATTCCCCTTTTCCTTTGAGCTTTTAATAGTCAAATTACGTCAATTGTTTGCTCTCCCTCCCCTCTTATCAGCGTCTTAGAGGTTCGAAAAAGATTCTTAAGGCAGGCGTGTTCCCTTGTCCATCTATTTTACGATTGTAAAATGAGATGCAAGAAAAGAAGAAAAATCATGTTGTTTAGCCATCTCTAGGCAAGAACCACACCCATGGTCAAAGAAGGACCCTTTTCGCCTTGCTGGAGGGACCCTTTCTTCCCGTGACAGCAAGAAACTCAAAGTGCTCATTGCCGCATCAGTTTGTAACATAAAACTACTTGCTATTTTGTTCCAAGAAGAGGAGCAGGCCCTTTCTCTCTCTCTCTGTAAGAGGGTCACAACCAGACAAGCTGGCAACTTGACCACTGGACAAAACAACTAGCCACTCCCGTAATGTTTAGTAAGCCACTGAAGACTTATTCTCAAATTTTTTATTTGCACAGCAGATCGTACCAATCTAACTCTTAAACTAAGATTTTTAAATGATCATTTTTGCGCCCCCATTCTGCCTGCGCCATTGGCGGGGGCCAATCTCGCCACCTCCTCGGTACGGCCCTGGCAGGGGGGATAATGCATTAATTACTATAAAACTGGTAAATATTAAAATAACACTTTACTGTCAGTGCTAGTTTAAAAATTATCGTTTTCTCTTACTGCAATCATTTTTAAAGCCAGTTTTCCTTTTTTCAAATTTTTGGAAAAATAGAATAAACGTTAATATTTTTAAATATGCGAGAGGAAATTTCTTGACTTCAAATATTTCATTGTAGTTAGAAAACTGTTTATTTTAAATTGAGTTTACTATGCCTTTAATTAATGTTTATTTTAATATTTAGTTATTTGTTACTATTTCATTGACTTGTGTAGTTAGTCCACTTGAGTCTTCCTGAAACAAGTTTTTCTTCTTTTGTTTTAAATAATTATGTTTATTCCAAACTTTTTTTCCTCTTCTTATCTGCCAAACAGTTATCAAATCCAATATATGAAATTTAGTCTTATCGAATCTAACTAAGACAATCTTTAGTTTACCTTAAATTATTTCTGTAAAATTTGCTCTGGAAAGAAATAACTTCACTGAAAATCATTTTCTTCTTAAAATGTGAGCAACATTTATAATTTCCTTCTTAATTTGTAGGTAAAAATTTTTATGAAAAATGTGCGAGTTTTATTTTTGTTGATTGAAAATGTTTAAGAAATATTAAGGGGCTGTCCATAAATGATGTCACAATTTTTCAATATTTATTACCCCCTCCCCCTTTGTCACAAAGGGTCACACTTCACCATACCCCCTCTCCCTTTGTCACAAAGGGTCACACTTCACCATACCCCCTGCCCCTTTGTCACAAAGGGTCACTTAACCATACCCCTTCACCCTTTTGTCACAAAGTGTCACACTTTACCATACCCCCTCCCCCCCTTGTCACATGTCACGCTATATTACATAAGCATATACTTGAAGTTCAGAAACAAAGCACTACGTTATAGATCATATTTCAAATTCTATTTTTAAAGTTTAACCATGTGTTTCAATGACATTTGTGAGCATAACAATAATAATGATTATATATGTACTTATTTTGTATGAAATAATATAAAGGTTTACAACAAAAAACCAAATTAATATACAATAGTAATAAAATATTAATACAAAAGAGCAATTGAAAACAGTAGTATTTTGGAATTTGATATATTTTGCTATAAATATTATCTACTTTACGAACACAAAATACTCTTAAACAGATTGAATTTAAAAATAAAAAAACCACGCCTCAATAAGATCAACCCGTTTGTGTCACTCACGCATTTGGGGCGACGTTCGTATCTTTTGTTCGACATTTCAAGGGTGCGACAGGGGGAGGTTTTCTTCTAATGGTGAAGAATTTCTGCTGCTACCATATTCTCAGAACCTACCCTGAATGCCTTTTTCGAAAAGAAAGGGAAAAAATAATTGGGGAAAAAATCACATGAAAGTTGTTTTAGCCCCGATTATAAAAATACCCTCAAATTCTGGTAATTTCAAAATAACTTCAAAATTTAATCTGCTGATTTTAAATGTTTTTATTTTAGCCAAAATGTGTGATGTCATACTTCGTGTTACCCCCTCCCGTCTCTTGTCACAAGCTGTCACAATTTCACGACCCCCCCTCCAAGCGGGACATCATTTGTGGACGGCCCCTGAGGACAAATTTAAGATTATGTAGATTTTAATCCTAGCCTTTGTATAGGTCTTAGTACAAATCTTTTTTCTTTAAAAATAAAGCAAATAAATATATTTATTGATACTCAGTTATCGTGTTCATTCGTTCGTGTATTTGAAGTTTGTGGTCGTAAAAATAGTATCGGACAAAACTTAAGAATAGAACTTTTAAGAAAGCAAGACCCACTATTTACTTCTATCACCTCTGAATCATACACTCGAATAAAATGTACATCGAATAATACATTACGTCAGTTCCTATAAAATATTAATCATTGTTTTTCTAGCGCATTTTATTTTTATACTTTTGGGTAGAGAGTGAGTGAGTGAGTGAGTCCTTTTTATGGCACAAGGGCCAGGGTTGGCCAAGCTGCGCCAAACAATGACAAAATCTAGGCTTCTATAAAATAAGTTGCAAGAAAAAAAAAATTAAAAGTTAAAGACGCAAATTTCAAAAAAATCTAAATTACATTAATAAAACCAATATCCGCAATGAAAACAAACAGAAAGGGATGGGGAGGATCTCCCAGCAAGTCAGTCAAATTTGGGTCTGCGTTGCTGAACCATCTCAACCTGAGATTGTTATATTTGGCACATTCCGTTAAAATGTGCCGAACAGAAATAACTACATTGCATGTCGAGCAAACAGGGGCTGGTTCTGAGTATAGTAAATGTCTGTGAGTAAAATAGGTGTGCCCAACTCTCAATCTAACGAGTTTAACACTTGTTTTTCTGTTGAAATGACAGGGTTTAAGTCCTTTAACAGAATTCTGTATTGATCGTAGTTTATTGTTTGTTTGTGCATCCCACAGGTTTTGCCAGGAAGTATGAAACTTTGACGTTAAGACTTTAGAAATATCCTCAACGGGGACAAATGGATACATAATTGCATTTGCAGATTTAGCAAC
>BGPR01040118.1:0-14070 GCA_013235015.1 Araneus ventricosus | reverse complement strand
TTATAAATAACTTTGTATCCATAAAAGATCTTGGGTGCATATATTTTTAAATTTATTTCTAGTATAGAGTACCATTATTTCAAAATATCTTAGATAAGTACCTACATTCCAGGATGTTATCATTTTTATTTAGTTAATGACTCAAATCACTATTTTAATTTCATGATAAGTATTCTAGTAACTGTGTGCAGGCGCTTTTCACATATATTCTGTACAACTATGTAAGCTGTACTTACAGATTGTATCCAATTAGAAAAGCATTCCTTATCGAATATATTCACTGCCGCTGAGTTATATTATCTAAATTACACGTTAAAAGTTACTACAAGGCTCTATCCAGTTAGATTAGCTTTTATAATAGTACAATATATACTAGCATTTGAATTATTAACTGTATTTTTCTAAGAATTCCAGAAATAAATTATATAAAGTATAACCCACTTCACGGTATTCGAAATTAAACTATGAATCCTTATATTATTTTGCGTAACATCAAAGAAAAAGTAAGATAATTTTTTTATCAATAATTCCTTTGTACCAAAATTTGAATATCGCGATATTTATTACTACCACTTAACAGTTCATTCTAGACATTATAGCCTAGGAACTACAGTTTTTTATTTTCTGAAACTTTCTGAATAATTTTCCACAAATTTCTTCACAAATCTATTTATTCTGGAAGTCTCTCTATGAAATTGCATTTAACATATTCTTGGTACAAGATAATTTCTATTTCCTTTTAGCGAAGATTAAAATAAAAGCACATTACGACGTGATGCTCTAGATTGGTGTGGGTTCCATATTCAATGAATGTCAACGCTGTATCTTTATCCACCAAAGAAGTGAAAATATTAAAGATCGAAATTTAATTCTCTCAGGAATCTGAGAATAGCAATTTTCTTTAATCAGTACGAAGTGACGGTTAGAATTGTATATAGGTTAATAATTAGATTTATAAAGAAGCTGAATTACGGAATTCTTCATTTTTGAATGAAATATATATCGATTTGGAAACCCTCTCTATTCAATTTGTAAGACGACAAATCATTAAAGGGACTCGGTGCTCTAAAATCAATGAAAATGTCAATTTTTCAGTTTTAAGTTTAAAATGATTTCTCATCTTTTGAATGAAAAGAATGGAACAAATATTTAGTTAGATAAGGAGTCATTTTGAGTGACGCATTTTCATGGGCCGCACACTTTTCCTCTGTTTACTTTAGATTTTAAATGATAAGACGCTTAGTTTTTTTGGTATGAAGTAAAGCAAAACGCTTTTCTGAATACGTCATTTTTTACTGATTGTTTGTACATAATTTTGATTCTTTCACTAGCCTCTCTATGTTGATTTCTATCCATCCATCCATGTGGGGTTATTTTCGAAAAGAAATCTAACTTTCCCAAGACTTCAAGATAATTTATTGCTTAGTCTGAGTTTGATAGATTTGGAGATGGTTATGAGAACAGAGGGGCACATTATTATGAGCGGCAAGAGGTGGAAGGCGAGTCAATCGATTGTTCCGAATGAAATGGTTCCAAAAGTGGTTTTTAATTTGATTGGCAAATTCGTCCGAGAAACCGAAATTAATTACGCTTTGGATTACAACTTGTACATTTTAGTTTAAAAAAAGACAATTTTTTTCCTTGAACGCAGTTCCGTTTCGCATAAAATATTTTGTGATTAAAATTTTTGTTCAGATGTTTTTAAACACGTATTTATTCGGTATGTTTTTAAGGAAATTTTACCTGCTTCTAGATTGTTTTATTTTATTTATATTTTATTCCAATGGCTTACAATTATATCTATACATTTAATAAGCATTTTCTGAATAAAATTAAAAACGGTTTTGTAAATGTTTTGAGCAGAAGAATTTTAACAAAAACATTTACAATTTTCTTAATTTTTAATTTTTTTTCTAAATTACCGCCAAACATAATTAGAGCTATTAATAACTATGGCAATAATAAATATTTATTAAATTGTTGCCTTCTGACTTAGTTTTTACAACAATAATCTAACATAAATAACTAGCTTTATATAAGCTAGTTTTATTATAATATTTTTCTGTGTTGAAATCTTCAAACACATTTTTCTCCGTTCCCTTTTAGGGTTGATTTGAAAAAACTTGATTAGAATAAAATTTTCAAATTGTGAAAGTGAAAATATCTGATATTTACAAAAAAATTACAAACATTTTCTAGACAATATTTTTTCTCCAACTAATTTACGTATCCAAAAGCAGATTGCTAATTTTATTTAGTGTATTAAAAGGAGATTTTGAGAAATGTTTGGTGAGAAAATATTAAAAACTGAATTAGAAGAAACATTTTATATAAAGACTTAATTTAATGCTGATTCTCTTAAACAAACATTTTTTTTAACTTTTAAATTTCTGAATACAAATTTTTTTTCAGAAATCTGATTTTCTGTAAGTTTACATCAAACTATTTCAAAACAAAGAAAATTTGGTCTAAAAAAATTAAAAATTTCTTTAGTCAGGATTCATTGGAATGAAAAGGGCGAACGACACGAAGGAGTTTCAATCCCTTATACTTTTTTTGTTCATCTGCATTTATTCCTTACACATGTGAATGTAAAAGTTTTCTTTAACCAATTAACTTTTACCTCTCTTATTATTTTCCGATAGTTTATCTATAACTAATGATAATATTAGTAAGAATTTTGAATCTACATGTGAAAATAGAATTTATAGAGGAACTGCTAAATCGCTTAAAATTACAGTAGAACCCCGCTAATCCGAAGTTCCGGTTAATCCGAGCCGATTGTATTTTGGAAAATTATATTTAGACTAAAAGATTACCTGAAAAGATTTAAATATACATACTAAAAACAAAAAAGTACTTTTTCAGCATGCATAAATTTGTACACAATGAAGAAACTAATGCAATTCGCCGTAAGATGAGGTCACTTCATAAAGGAACACATCCATTATTCTAATGAAAAGGGGGGACATATTCTTTCTATTGCTTTTGAATAAAAGAATTCAAGATACAGTATTACTGAGTACTTATAACTTACATTTTCTTTTAGCGCACATCTTTTTCTTTTCTATTTTTATCGGAATTTCGGGTAATCCGAATTTTTTGTAATCCGAACAGGCACAGGTCGCAATTAGTTCTTATTAGCGGGCTTCTACTGTAAATCATATATTGCAAGATTTTTAATTTTGACCCAATTCTGAGTAAATATAAATATATCGATACAGAGTACAGAAAATTAAATTTTGAATATAATTTTTAGATACAATTAATTCAATAAAACATTAACTACTTTATTAAAACTTCTCTCTTCATGTCAAAAATGAAGAAAGTAGTTCATTTAATTAATCAATTCTTAAAATAATGAAAATTTACATAAAAATGTAAATATTATTAATGTAAATAATAGAATGTTGTGCAGTATAAGCTACAAGAAAAACATTTCCTATGAGAAAAAAATTAGAACATTAATCTCAAACTGTGAAGGCACTAGGTACTTTAATAAAAGATTCTTACAGAATAAATCAGCAAAGAACTTCAAAAATAAATTATTTATTTGATAACAAAACTTCTTTACAAATATTTTTCTAATAACCATTTTCATAACCAGTTTCAGGATATAGTATTTAATTAATATCGATTTGAGGCTGTTAAGAAAATAAGCTAAAAGGAAAATATATAAAATAAATATTTATTTCTATGTTAAACAAGTCATCAAGGATCTCGTCATACAATTATCCACCTAATAACCATATCGAGCATAGCCCAATCCACCGAGAAGTCCGTTGCCACCATATCCAAGACCTCCGTATCCTTCAAGACCGGCATTTCCGTATCCTACACCAGCTGTTCCAAGACCACCATATCCATATCCCAATCCGGCAGTTCCAAGGCCACCATATCCATATCCTGCTCCTCCATCACCTGCATATCCGAGTCCGATAGCACCTGCATATCCTCCGTGTCCGTAGGGGGCATCAGAGATCATATGAACAGCTGCGGGATTCTGGTTGGCGGTTCCAGGTTCATTGGTCTTGACTTGTGCCCTGAACCCTGCGTGGTCAGCGACGTAGTTGACCTGTCGGTGGACTCCCCTGGCATCGGTGAATCCGTAGCTTCCTTTAACGTTTTTCCCGTCACCTACTTCCTCACGATGCTGTTCACCATGCTTGTCCTTCACGCTGTAGCCAAACTTGAATGGTTGGGGATGGTGGATAGGCTACAAGGGAAAAAAAAGACATTCATTACTGAAAATATTTGCTTCAACGTAAATAACATTTTCAGTACGTTTGCCTTGCATTTGCTGTCAGTTTACTTTAGTTTCGTTATATTAACGTTCCGTTTTGAAGAAACACGAGGGCTATTTTGGAACGGACTTTGTAATTTTGAACTGTGGTCAGATGATGTCGCCTGATTTAGAACCCCCTTCTTCGAAATTCCGCACCACACCGAATTTTCTACCGATGTAAGAGAGCTATTAATCTTCTTTTAAAGCATTTGTTCATCTAAGCTTGAAGAGATTTATATAATTCAAATGCGGTTTTTACTGCATAAATAATTAAATATGTTCGTTATGACTCGTCAACGTCATGTTTTGATATTTAATACGAAAAGCAATATCTGTTATTTTCTGCCGTAACTTATTTGACTGTATTTCCAAATGGCAATGAGGACCACTGTCTTTTTAACTAACATAAACATTATTTTCCCTTTAATAAACGATAATAATTTTTTAAAACTAATGCAAATCTGACACAAAAATGGTAGGGCTATGATGAAAAAAATCACTATTAGGTATTTTTATAGTTCTATGTACGTGGGTCGATCCAAAAAAAAATCTTTACAAGGGTAATAAATTATTTCTTCGAATTATATAGCAAATACAAAACGGAATTAAGAGGCATACCTGCCGATCCTTTTCCACATAATCGACAAATCTATTTAGACATTTATCTGAACGCAGGACCAACTTGTTTAACCTGGCTTGGTAGAAGTCACGTCTCTGTCCATTGAGATAGTTCTCGCTTTTCTGAGCCAGTCAGCTTTTTTCACATCACTGTCTGAAGAGAACATTGTTCCAGATAAGTGTTCCTTCAATTTCGGAAAAAGGAAATTGTCACTGGGACATCGTGAAGCCATCCGAATAAAACGCCCTGGCATATTGAGTGTAGGTGTCGTGTCATCATCCTGCATGGCACTACCCATACTGCTAGCAAAACTGAAGAATTGCTGCAAAAATTCAATTGGGAAGTCTGGAGCCATCCTCATACAGCCCAGTATTGGAACACTTATCTGGAACAAGGTTCTCTTCAGACAGTGATGTGAGAACCGCTACCGTGAACTTTCTCAATGGGCAGGGACGTAATTTCTACCAAGCCGATTTAAACAATTTGGTCCTGCGTTCTGGTAAATGCCTCAATAGATGTGGTGATTATGTGGAAAAATGATCGGCAAGTATGTCTCTTAATTTTCTTTTTTTTCTGTATAATGTTAATGAATATTTTTTTTATAACCCTCGTAAACTTTTTTTGAATCCATCCTCGTAGCAACTGGTTTTAAACACGCATTTTTTCCAATAGTGTAGTTTCATTTTGGAATTCAATGAAAATAAAAATGTTTTGCATTCGTTTGTTGTTTAAAATTCATATGATGAGTTTAATGTTTTTATTCTTGAATTACTATATTTTCAGTCAAATGCTATCGACTTCAAAAAGGTTATATAGGTTAAAAACAAGCTATTTTAAAATTGTATTATTCCTTTTATATTTATTTATAATAACTGATATTAATACATAATTGCTGTTAATGAAAATTTTAAGGACTATTTTAATGCTGAATTTCTGTAAGCTGAAAAAAAATATTTTTTACAATATAAATAATCCTAGTTTTTAGCTTCCGTGAAATTCCATATACTAATCAATGAAATAACAATTTTTGATAGCATATGTGATATTTCCGTTAGATGTTTTTCATTACGTTGTAGTTACTTTAATATTGTTTCATATCGTGCTTCATGAAACTGGAACGAATTGAACTTTTCACTAACAAATAAAAAATTAATAAGAACAATAAATTGATGCTGCATAATGCACCTATATAAATGTAGAATCCCTTTATTTATTTAAATATCTATAATTTGCTTAATTAGTAGGTAATTTTGTATATTTGAAATATGCTATAAACTTTGGGATAAATATTAATACAAATTAGGTTCGTAGACAAAAAATGTTTAGGATTATAGAAAACTTACTTCATGATGCAGACTGGCAAAAGCAGCCACGGCCAAAGCAGCCAAGATAAAAGCCTGATAAGAAGAAAAAAAGTATGTGTACGGAAAGCAATATGAGTTTGTTAATAATAGAATTATATACATAAGTATATATAAGTTTTACAAAATATGAATTTTAATTTTATAATACAGCTTGTGTTTGTTTCAAATTCTAATTTATGGTTATAATTATATAGAACTTTATTATACGATTTAGAAACAGGGAATTTTGCATTAGTTAAAATTCCAGATCTTCGTTTCTATTTTTCTTACAAAAAGATAATTAGCTTTGGATAGAAATTTATTATCTTATAAAATATCTATATTTCATCAGTCTTATCATATTTGAGGTAAAATGAAATAGTTGAAACATTAATATTATAAATAGCTTCAAAAAAGTATGTTTTAAGACAGTTAAATTATTTTTAGACCTAGAAAATTTTTAAAGAGATTTCTATTGGCTTTTAAGAGATTGAATAATCTTGTAAAAGTTTTTGTTAACTTCTATAAAACTCTTGCTGGATTTTGAAAATTTTTAAGTTCTACAATCAAACAAAGATGAAAACAAGAGTAAATGAAGAAGATATAAGC
The DNA here is from genome assembly GCA_013235015.1 of Araneus ventricosus. Classification (NCBI taxonomy): domain Eukaryota; kingdom Metazoa; phylum Arthropoda; class Arachnida; order Araneae; family Araneidae; genus Araneus; species Araneus ventricosus. The sequence goes on along the minus strand of BGPR01040118.1, from coordinate 7,214 downwards.
TAATGAATAAAATTTTCGAAAACCCTTACCTGAGAGATCATGTTTAATGATTCAGTTAAAAACTTGACACAAGTGATATCATGAAATCGAGTTCCAGCGTATTTATACTCCAAGAGTGAAAACAAAACGAAAATTACTTTCGAATTGATTAAGAGGTTAAATATCTTTCTGCATGATTAAACTGTCATTTTCAGAAAATTTTAAATTCCGATTTCAGCTCGTGACCTTATTATTGACAGACTTTATTTCTAATATCGACATTCTGCTGACGCAACTGAATCATTTTCCAAGAATCAAAGATATTAAGTTTCTTCTAAGGTCAAGACCGTAGCTTAATATTGAGAAATATAATTTAATTCATTTCAAAAGCAAGTAAAATACTTTTTAAATATATGATGCCGCATAAGTAAAATTGTTGTAAACATATATTCAGATTAAAAAAATATACAATACAGTAAGACCTCTTCAATACGTCGCTCAAGGAACCACTCCTAAGTGACGTACTCTTGAATCGTGGAGAAAAATATGATAAACTATACACTTTAACCCTATTTTATAACGGTAAGGAAACTTTTTAATGAGATTTCCTAATAGCTCTAGTGAATTATCATAATTATTAAGACCGACGATATGAAGTAATTTAAAATTTTTATTAAGAATTAAATATCTCAAGTTTCAGATAATTTAAAAACACTTATTGTACTAAAAGGAATTTAATAAACATTAACTATTCTTGAAATAGTACGAATATAGGGGAGAGTCGCTGAATTTGAATCGGTATAATAACTTCAATTCTATTAAATATTCGTACCGTAAAGCAGGCAAATTATGCTGTAGCAATGAATGTAAATGTCGCATATGAAATCATTTTCAAGAGAAATCGTTTCGTGGTTACTGTTAAAGAACAAGTGTTTAGATTTAAATATCATGAATTGATTACTTTAACAAAAGACATTAGGCCTTATATTTTAAAGGAAGTCGAAAAATACGTTATATCCGGAGATAAGAAATTTGTTTGGCTACAATTTACTTTAGTAATTTTATTAAAATAGCTTTTAAAAAAAGGCCAGCGGAATTTCTTCCGTTGTTGACCGGAAATTACTAGATTGGATCACAAACAGTTGCCTAACTTGGATTGTTTAATTCCCATAAATATATGAGGTTATTATATTATATTACAGTTTTAACTCAAAGAGCAATTATTTCCTTAAACTATTAGTTCTCATAAACGGTAAACGAATCAAACTTTGGAACGAATCAAACCAACAAAGGACACTAAAACCATCAAATGTTGTATCAAAAGGAACAAAAAGCTAAGGACAAATATCATTTGCGTTGAAACAAAAGAAGAAATGATACAGTGAATAAAATGTCGTCTTTTGTCTCAATTTTACGACCAGCTGCCGTCACGCGTATGGAATCGATATTTAATTAAATTAATCGATTAATCAATAATTCAGTTCTGAAAGAATTAAAATAGCGTATTGTTATCCAAAACACACCAGAGTACAGAATTTCAGAACTCTAGCGCATAACGAAGTGAGGGAAAAGTCGATTGCAAAATTTCATCTCTAAAACCATGAAGCAATTCAATTCAAATTTACAAGTGTTTTGAAGAGACTTTAGTCGGATCTTGTTTAATCTATCTTGACCACGAGATGTCTGAGATCTCAGTATTGTCCTACGAAATTGAAAAGAAATTAAAGATCATTGATTAACACTCATTGAAACATTACATCCTACTTAATTCTTCAAAATTTTTATGAATCGAGTCTATTTTCTCCATCTGACTTAAAGTGAATTATATCATTTCATACCTTGATCCGAAATATGTGTTTACTAGCTGATAACCCGGCCTTTCTAGGAATCCATTCTTTTTCATATGCCCGTCCCCATTTATTTTTTTCCCTATGAATAATGTCCCTAACTTTCCCCAACAAACGTAAATTTCATTTGAATTCTTTCTTGTCGAGTTGAAACTTCAAAGCAAGCCTTTTTTTAAAAAAACTTATAACAGTATGATTTCAATGAAGACGCAAGAAGGTTGGAAACAGAAAATTTATTTTAAACTTTTAAACACTATATCATGTAATAACTAATACAACTTTACAATGAACAGTAAAAGCATACAGAATTTTCCCGACGTTGTTGATTAAAAATATAAACTTTAAAAAATCTTAAGAACGAAGAAAATGTTTATAAAAATGTACATTGCACAATAAAACATCAAAAGGCAATAAAAGAAAGAAAAATGCTAGAAAACGATTTTCTCCTTTGTTTATAAAACACGGTAGCGTAATATTTCGTCTCGCGCGACGAAAATGTTTTGGGGAAGGAAGGCGTTTCCGAAAAGTTTAAAAAAAATCCAAAAAATCATAAAAAATACACAGAAGCTTCAAATTAATCTTATTAAAATGGGGAATCTTAATGAATTAATCTTATTAAAATCTGTGGACTTTACAATGATATAAATATTAAGGTTCTCCGATGAGAATATATGCTAAAAACCTGAGAAAAATGGCAACTACTTAACATTAAATAAATAAAAATTAAATTCGAATTTTAAAATTTTTACGGTGTTAGTTTCCTCTTTTGCTAATGTATCACTGTGCCAAATTTGGTTCTGGGAAGTCAAACGGTCTGGGTGTGCATGCACAACAAATAAAAACATACACACACAGAAAGTGTTTTCCTTTTTAATAGACTTTTTTAACTATTTTCTAATATTTTCTAGATAACTAAATGTATTACATTTTTTAATATGGTTTTGAGAATTTTAATATAGGTATCTTACTAATTCATGATATCAAAAATTAATTATATTATTTGGTCAATTATGCTGATTCATGGTAAGATTTTTGGTTGTGGCAACATGTGATGTCAATGTGCGTGGCGGGCTATATTGAAAGAGATGAATTCTGGTAAGTTTAAGTGGAGACACAGATTAGTTTATGTTTAATGAAAAGTATGGGTATTTTATTGAATTATATATTTACTGTCTTTAGTGCAATATAATGTTATTTACATATTTTATCCTGAATTTTAGTCATTTCTATACAGTTATGTTTTATTGTTAGTTTTAGTATAAGACTTTTCTTTCTAAATTCTTTCATTTTAGGGTAAATTATCCTGTTTGTGTTTTCAACAACAATAGAAACAGGGATGGTTTGTACAGCAAAATTAATTTAACCTGGCTAAAGCTTGTCCACAGCCAAGCTGCTATATTAATTGTTGAAAACTCCATTTACTTGGATTGCCTATTTAATTATTTTTAATAACAACAGATTTCTTTCACTTGTTGACATATAATGCTTAAACTTGATTTTTTGTTTTTGGTATCTTTAGTAATTTCAATTTATTAGATTTTATTCAAAATTGCTGTATTGTTCAAATAATGACTTTTTAGTATAGGATTTGATTCTTGATATGTTTTGTTTATTTTTTTTCCGTATGATTATATACTAGTTATATTTGGATTTATATTATATATATATATATAAATTGTGGGACCTACAATCGTTAGGACTCGCATTTTACAGTGAAGGTTAGGTCGCATGGTAATTAGGGGACCGACCAGAAAGTGATGATGAAGAAAATGAATTAGGCACACCCCGTTTCACAGAAAATTGATAATGATTTGTAATTTTCGTAAATGGTTTTGTCTGCTCTACGCAATACTTTCGTAAAAATAGCACTGTCTTCGGGAGGATATAAAGGTTTTCTTATACAATTCAAAATCTTTCCACAAGTTTTTTGCTTAAACCATGCAGAGTTTTCAACCAAATTATATGAGACTGTCAGAATGCATGACAATATCTTAGCTAAGAATTCTATGAAAATTCGAAATAAATAGTAGAAATATTCGAGGGAATATGAGATTTGTAGTAAATAATTTTTAACTGCGCATGTACATATGTTGATAATTATTATATTTATAAAATTATTAATAATAATAATTTCAAAGCCAGATATATAAGGCAAATAACATAAAATTTCCAATTGAATTCGATTAAGAATCGGATAAAGATTGGATAAGGCAGTGTATAAATCTAAAATACCAATCAATGGCAAAAAGAATAATGGCTGTGATAGAATATCTTTTAAAACATGCAATACTTCTTTGATTTTATTATAATCATTTACTATTGCAGCATAATTAGTGGAAACTTTAGAGATATCTAGAGATTTTAGTCTTTTATTATTCTGGTGTAGTAGTAGTCCATAATTGCTTATTAGAATACAAATTGATAAAGTCACGATACATGGATATGAGACATAATTGGAGTAATAAGCGTACGAAAACCCGAAAGTCGGTGCTATTCTGTACTTCATATCATAAATTTCATATCCAAAAGTAAAAAAAAAGATTCTTCTTTTTCCATCAACAAGTAAGTATACGCGATTCAAAGTAATAGAGTTGCAGTAGAGATGAGAACTAAAATCAAGTTTATTAAAAGTGCGTTTTTCCTTCTTCTTGACAAGCTAGGAAATGACTTAATTGAACGTGCCAGAAGTTTTGCATTTTTCTTTTGATATGAAATTGAATACCATATTGTTACTGATACCATATTTGTGAATATGTACTTTAAACTAAACTTAAAATTATCCAAATAATTGATAGATTTTTGAAAAATATCGGAATTTGCGAATGAGTAAACAGCAAATAAGTGGAATGTAAAAACTAAAAAGTTACTCAAACATGATTTCAGAGGTTCGATTATTTTCATTCCTTTCCTTATGTTGTAATGAAAATATTATCCAGAGTGGAATATGAAAATGTATCCGTTTATGCGTTCTTCTAAACATGATCGATTTTACAATTTCAATGAAGAACATCAATTCGAAACTTTAAAAAATTTCTCAAATTAATTTTAAATTCAGTTTCAAGCATGTCTTGGACCTCCTTAAGGCTCAAAAATTCTATTAAATTTTTATTAATAACTTCGTACACAAGATCTTGTATGGATACATATATTTTTTAATTTATTTCTAGTATATAGTACCATTATTTGAAAATATCTTAGATAAGTACCTACATTCCAGGATGTTATCATTTTTATTTAGTTAATGACTCAAATCACTATTTGAATTTCATGATAAGTATTCTAGTAACTGTGTGCAGGCGCTTTTCACTACATTCTGTACAACTATGTAAGCTGTACTTACAGATTGTATCCAATTATAGGAGCATCCCTTATCGAATATATTCACTGCTGCAGAGTTAATTATTTAAACTACACGTTAAGAGTTACTACAAGGGTCTATCCAACTAGATTAGCTTTTATAATAGTACAATATATACTAGCATTTCAATTATTAACTGTATTCTTCTAAGAATTCCAGAAATAAATTATATAAAGTATAACCCACTTCAATGTATTCGAATTTAAACTCAAAATCCTTATATAATTTTGCGTAACATCAAAGAAAAAGTAAAATAACTTTTTATCAATAATTCCTTTGTACCAACATTTGAATATCGCGATATTTATTACTATCTCTTAACAGTTCATTCTAGACATTATAGCCTAGGTACTACAGTTTCTTATTTTCTGAAACTTTCTGAATAATCGTCCGCAAATTTCTTCACAAATCCATTTATTCTGGAAGTCTCTCTATGCAATTGCATTTAACGTATTCTTGGTACAAGATAATTAAAATTTCCTTTTAGCGAAGATGAAAATAAAAGTCCATTACGACGTGATACTCTAGATTGGTCTGGGTTCCATATTCAACGAATGTCAACGCTGTATCTTTATCTACCAAAGAAGTGAAAACATTAAAGATCGAAATTTAATTCTCTCAACATTCTGAGAATAGCAATTTGCTTTAATCAGTACTGCGCGACGGTTAGAAAGGTTTATTAAGAAGCTGAATTACAGAATTCTTCATTTTTGAATGAAATATATATCGATTTGGAAACCCTCTCCTTTCAATTTGTAAGACGACAAATCATTAAAGGGACTCGGTACTCTAAAATAGATGAAAATGTCAATTTTTCAGTTTTGAGTTTAAAATTATTTCTGATCCTTTGAATGAAAAGGATAAGACAAATATTTAGTTAGATAAGGTGTCATTTTGAGTGACACGTTTTCATGGGCCACACACTTTTTCTCTGTTTACTTTAGATTTTAAATGATAAGACGCTTAGTTTTTTTGGTATGAAGTGTGTAAAGCAAAACGCTTTTCGGATTACTTCATTTTTTTACTGATTGTTTGTTTATAATTTTGATTTTTTCACTAGCCTCTCTATATTGATTTCTATCCATCCATCCATTTTGGGTTATTTTCGATTGAAAACTGACTTTTCCAAGACTTCAAGATAATTTATTGCTTACTCTGAGTTTGATAGATTTGGATACGGTATGAGAATAGAAAGGCACATTATTATGAGCGGCAAGAGGTGGAAGGCGAGTCAATCGATTGTTCCGAATGAAATGGTTCCAAACGTGGTTTTTAATTTGATTGGCAAATACGTCCGAGAAGCCGAAATTAATTACGCTGTGGATTACAACTTGTAAATTTCAGTTTAAAAAAAGACAAGTTTTAAAAGTTTTTTCTTGAACACAGTTTTGTTTCGTATAAAATATTTTGTGATTAAAATTTTTGTTCAGATGTTTTCAAACATCAGGAAATTTTACCTGCTTCAAGATTGTTTCATTTTATTTATATTTTATTCCAATTGCTTGCAATTAATTCTATACATTTACTAAGCATTTGCTGAATAGAATTAAAAATGGTTTTGTTAATGTATTAAGAAGAAAAATTTCAACGAAAACATTTAAAATTTTCTTAATTTTTAATTTTTTTTCTAAATTAACGCCAAACATAATTAGAGCTATTAATAACCATGGTATTCATAAATATTTATTAAATTGTTACCTCCTGACTTATTTCAGATTATTGTTGTAAAAACTAACTAGCTTCATATAAGCCAGTTTTATTATAATATTTTTCTGTGTTGAAATCTTCAAACACATTTTTCTCAGCTCCCTTTTTCCGAAATCATGTCTGCTACGAAATGCTAAAAGTCAGTCACATTTTATTCAATTGCTTGAAATTTTTTCCTGTCTACTCATAAATATCAGATTAATTGAATTAGGGTTGACTTGAAAAAATTTGATTAAAATAAAATTTTTAAATTGTAAAAGTGAAAATATCTGATATTTACCAAAAAATTACACACATTTTCTAGACAATATTTTTTCTCCAAC
>BGPR01040117.1:0-14070 GCA_013235015.1 Araneus ventricosus | reverse complement strand
TGACAACGTTTTCCATTTCGTAGATATCACATGATCACCGTAGATGTGGGATCTCAAAGTTTTGATCAAAAATTCTTTCCAAAAAAGAAAAAGAGATAAATTCAGTGAGCTACAGATACAGAATGACAACTTTCGTAGTGATCCGATATGAAATTTAAAAAAGCGCTCCCCTTCCCCCTTTTACTGAAGTGCCTCGTACAGTTTTCACTGAAAGGGCGCAACCCTTCCCCCAAAGCAACTTTTACAGGGTTAGCCGTTATTTCAATGCGTTGTGCCGTTCTACGAAGGAAGCTCGCCTTCTTTCTAGATAGAGAGAGAAGACAGGGATGGCGGTTATTGCGAAAATACCGGTTTTCGATTATTCAGGTTTTTCCCACCTCCGGCTTAACCTGGCAGTTATAACCGCTCAAAATAACCGGTTTTCGTGGGGTTTTTTAATAAGAAAACAAACGTCGCTTGTAGACAAAAAATTTTTTAATACTGTTTTCACAGGAAATCAATCCACTGGCCAATATTTATCTGTTAATAAAGACTCTTTCAGTAATCCTCCAACCAACAGACTCCTCGAAGAAGCGGTTGTCGTTGATTGGCTTAAGATGACGAAATTTAAAGCTTCATAACTTGGTAAATTTTAGTCCACTCGAACCTAAAATCGAGCCTATCTTCCCATCCAATTTTTTTACCCGGTTATTGGATTTTTAAAAAATAACCGGTTATAACAGGGACAAAAAAATAACCGAAAAAGCCGGTTAAGCGAAACAAAAAACCGGTTTTTGGTTAAAACCGGTAGGTTTTTCCCGTCTCTAAGAGAAGATCACTCAACTTCAAAAGCATGCTATGCAGATTTATACAGGGTGATTTTAAAAAGAAGCAGATTTAAAATATTTATATCTAATAAACGGCATTAGATATAGACACATACGATACAGCACTGGATAGAGGAAAGTTCAAAGTTTTTTCATGCATTCAGCGTGAGCTCCATTTGCTTTGCGACATAATGTCGCATAACAAATCGGTTGGTATCCATTTCTTGTCACACACGAAGTAACTGGTTCCTGGTTAGTGAACTCACTGCTGTAACAAGTTGATATCGCATATCTTGGAGAGTAGCAGGCACAGGTGGTACAAACACGCTGTCTTTTATGTACCCCCATATATAAAAATCGCAAGGGGTTATGATTGGTGTCATTCACTGATGTACCTCGTGGTGGAAGTGAGGTCTAGTACCGTCTTGCATGAAGGTAAAATAATCCTGGTTTTGTTGAATTTGTGGAAGCGACCAGCATTGGAGCATATCCGATTTTGCTTGATTGTCTGAATACATGAAATAAAACTTCTAACCTTCCTCTATCCAATGATTTATTGTATGTGTCTCTATCAATTGTCTTTCGATAGATATTAATATTTTAAATCTGCTCTTTCCTTTTGAATCACACTGTATATCTAGGGTGACGCTCCAGGTGTCTCAAACATCATTCCTATCCTCATATTTCTCATAGATATTTTAAATCTGATCTTTCTCTTTTGAATCACACTTTATATCTAGGGTGACGCTCCAGGTGTCTCAAACATCATTCCTATCCTCATATTTCTCATAGATATTTTAAATCTGCTCTTTCTCTTTTGAATCACACTTTATATCTAGGGTGACGCTCGAGGTGTCTCAAACATCATTCCTATCCTCATATTTCTTTCCTGTGCATTCTGTTGAATAAGAACTCCATGTATTTCATCTAATGGCAGAGTCAGAAGATGATTTCCTCCCAACCTTATTAACAGCCTTTTAAAGAAACTGGCAAACCGAAAACACCTGGCATCATTTATCCTCAGGACAGATAATATTTTCGTCGTTATTTCCTTCCTGTAACAAGCCACTCTTCTTTAGTTGATGTTCCTTCGAATTCACAATCAGGTTTCATACTTCCTCCCATCTATTCAACTTTAATGGCGAAGCGGGGCCACTTTTGCATGCTTCAAGCAGGACCGAAGTTTCAAGGTTTTATTACATACTTCCACGACAATTTTTGCACTTATCTTCACGAAAATACGAGTTTAAAATTTTTCGTAAGGTTTCTATGTTTATTTTTGGTTCGTTTGCTCACGTTTGAATGTCTAGCTCAGTGTAGGCGATACAATTGCTCCAGTAATAGAATAAAAACATTTTAATCAAAGCAATTTTTAAAAACACAATTTTACAAGACGCAGTGCTTTTTAACGTAGGACTACGTTCCTCCCATTGGGGTCTCAGGAAGGAATTGGATTCACACGCCAAAACGCCGCAAAAAACGTTGTATGGGAGATCCTCTATATCTCGGTAACAACATATGTTAAAAAATAACTAATGTATTATTTTAGAGATAAAGGGTAGCAAAAGAAGTTACAGAAAAAATTGAAAATCGGAAGTGTAGTTCAGCGATTGAAGAATTCAAAACAAAAGAATTTACATTGTAATATATTTTATTAAGAAATAAATCATTTTTCATTGTGACCTTAGTTTCATTTTATTTCGCCAATTTTCCATACTTTAGTATCTCAGAGAAACAAAAGAGAATTGAGAGTAACTTCAAGAAACAAGAGTATCCCGAGTAACTTCGAGAAACAAAAGAGTATCGCCAGTAACAAAGAGAACCTGATAAGCTTCGAGAAACAAAAGATAATCGCGAATAACAAAGAGAAACCGAGAAGCTTCGAGAAACAAAAGAGTCAGGTGAGTAAAGTAGTCTTGCGCGTTTAACATCAGCGGCTGTTTGGAAAAGGCAGCCTCTCGTCATTTTTCATATGCTTTTATAATAAGCATGCACACTTTTATAAATGCTGTACTAAAACATAGACTGTTTTATTTTAATAATTTCGTAGTTTTGGGTCATCAGTTTATAGTTATCATAAACATTATGGAATCTTAAAATTTATTTATCTCAAATCCACTACTTAGGTAACGCTAAGAGTGTGAAGTCAAAATTTAATTAAATTAATCGATTCACCGATAATTAAATTATGAAAATATTAAAATAGTGAATTATCCTCAAGAATATATAAGTATTTGAAATTTAAAACTCTAGAACATCAGGGAGTGCAAAACTGATATCAAAATGCAACCTTTAGAAACATAAAACAAGTCAAGTTAAATAAAAGTATATAAAAATTTAAAAAACATATATCAATGAGTCAAAATGTCGAATGTCGATTTGCTGACTTTTTTCGCACTATATTAGGAAAATCGCACACTGCTCAGCACAATTATTATTAAAACGAGGGAAAATAACCACTAACTAATTACTAATATTATAGTCTACATCTGTCACTCGGTAACGCTCTGACGTCACCAACAATAAAACTCGCGCCATAGCACTGCGAAACGTTAAACAGCATTATTTCATTGTTAGATATCCTAAATTCCAGTCATTTTAAATTTAAAACAGTAATTGTCGTTCTAATTTCAAATTTAATAGCTCTAAAATAGTGAAATAAAATTTGCTGTCGATTGATATAAAATTTATCTCGCTGTGATCAATAGTTCCCGAGAAATTTTAAATTATATTAATCCTATATTTCAAATTAATTTCCGTTTTTTAATAGAAAGTGTTAAATTACGTCAGTGGTATATCATGCGCGTGATATAGTTTGGACGCCACGATGCATCTGATTATTTATTTCATTTTGATAATATTTTTGGAAACGTTTGGCAAGCAGAGAAGTGCTTTGTTTTTATTAGAATTTCGAAAAAGAATTCCTTTGAAATTTTAAATTTTGACTTACGTTTGACAAGCTGAGAATTTCAGGGTTATTGAATTATAATAAAATTGTTAAACAGCGAAAAATACTTCACACGGAATGTTGTTTACCAAGAGGTTTTTTGAATAAAGAAATATGTAAATAAAAAAAATATTTCCTGTCATAAACCTTTGTTTATTTAATTTGTTTTCTATCAATGTTAAACATTTCTCTCGCATATATATCTATTTAAACACGTCAGATTTCATGGGAAATCTCTCGAATGTAGAGGCAATTTGCACCCGTCATACCATGACGGGTGATTTTCTAGTATTCTTAATAATAAAGCAATGGAATATCATTTGGAACAATTCGGAAAGTGAATAAGATAAAAATTATAAAAGTTTATTCAGATTTTTAAATTGGTTATAAAAGCACCATGAGCAATTATGTCTAATTATTTTTGTTAAATTTCGTCGAAATTGAAATGAAAAATTTTTAAATTGAAATATTAGTTTCGACATCAATGTTTTTAAGCAAACAACGAATAGAGTTCCGAAGAGAATGAGTCCAGTTACAGTAGAATTACTCAAATGAAGCGGAGATCAAACCAATTAGGATGATAGGTAAAATCAAAAAGACGTCAGACATAGGAAAAACTTTTTAAAAAGAACGTTTAACAAAGTATAAAAAAATTAGTTTAATAAACTTAAGCTACAAAAAACTCTAAATACTGCAAAATTTTCGTAAAAGATATTGTAAGGAGAACAAGAAAATATGCCTGAGCCCTATTTTAGTCGCTGAAAATACCATTTCTTCGGTTGGGATCGGACGTCTCAAGACAGCTGACTACGTTCACAATATTATTTTCCCGATGTTGGCGCCTTTTTCTTTCTTTTATTCTTCCAAAATCGATTCAGATAATTGGAGATTCATATAATTAGGTCTCGAATAATTTGACCTCTACTGCATGTACTACTTATTTTTAAAATATGTTACAAGTGAAAATATATAGAAAATAAAAGTTGTGGTTGAAACCATTTTAAATATGTTTCTTCATACAACACGTTATGTGAGAAAAGGACAAATTCATCAAACGCGTAACATACTAACCGACTCACAAGGGCAGATATTGTATTTAAATATTTATCATTTTCTTATTTTTCAGCATAGCACCTAGTTTTTACCCGAATTTCAAAGCTGCATCAAAATCCTTTGCTGAGTTCTCTCCTTAAAGTTCAGTCGATCAGGGTTTATGATCATATCAGAATCTATTAATCTCATATGAATTACATGCATCGATATAGGATTCCTATATAACTAGATTATTTGTTTTTGCATGTTAAGAATGAACATAACAAATATAGTTCATAAAATACGTTTCTGATCTTTAAAAGATTTTAGTGTGCAATAAATCAATATTCAAAGAATTGGTAATAGAAACACCCAATGATTTCCCAAAACTCAATTCGGAGCTCATTATTTAAGCTCGTATTCATTTTTAGCTCATTTATGCGAATATTGTTTCTTTTCATAGTAAATGTTCACTTTGAGAGAAACGAAGTAGGCACTAACGGGGCCATTCAGAAATTGCGAAGCAAAACTGATCTGCTTTCAGACCAAACATTTGAAACTCATATTTGATATTGCATGGTTTTTAGTCAATCGTTGCAAAAACATTTGAAACTCTTATTTGATACTGCATGGTTTTTAGTCAATCGTTGCAAAAGCATTTGAAACTTATATTTGATATTGCATGGTTTTTAGTCAATCGTTGCAAAAACATTTGAAACTCTTATTTGATACTGCATGGTTTTTAGTCAATCGTTGCAAAAACATTTGAAACTCATATTTGATACTGCATGGTTTTTAGTCACTCGTTGGAAACCGAAATCTGAAATGAGGGAGATACAAGAACAACAACAGTAGCAATTATCTTTCCTCCTCGATCATGAATCATCGACCTGACTCAGTGCCGTAGCGACTGAGGGGCAAGATGGTCTCCAAGCTTGTCGCCAAGGTCAGGGATCCACACGTGGCTGCTGCCCGTCATCTCATACTTACCCCTGTAAAACTCTCTTCCCAACCATAAGACTCACATTGCTGGGAAGCGACTTTCCATGTTTGTAACAATATGTTACCGCAAAAGTGCAGAAATCAGTTAATGTGCACATTACCTAGATAATCTGCAGATTAACTCGGGTGATACGTTAACTCTTTCATACCGAGTGAGGTGGTCCCGGACGGTCTAAAAATTTCTCCTTAACAGCAACGAAGGCCGGTTTGAAGCGGTTGGCTTCTTTTGAGGGGAGGTGAAGTTCTGAGATCGCGTAGGAGATAAGCGCGATTATCCTCACCAACCACAGGCCATTTCCGTGCGCCTTAAGGGAAGGTTATAACAGGGGATGGGGTAAATGACCACCCAGGTTGGGAGAGTCCAATTCATGTCGCTACCTTCCAAAAACTCCCGGTTTTAAAGGGGCTAGGAGAAAAACATCGCCTCGGTGTTAAAGTGCCGAAAATTGTTTCATTTCTCAAATCACCTAGATAATCTGCACTTTACCTACTAGGCACTCGTTAAAGTGAAAATAAGATCTTTACTGGAACAACAGCAACGTTTCTGTACGCTTAAATGAACATCATGTTACTTATTTATTTCTCGATATCTAAAAAATCAAGTTAATACAATCAAACAATCAACAAATTAGTTGATAGAATCAATCATCAATCAATTAAAAAACTATAATACAAAGAATCAAACGGTTTAAAATATTATTACAACTAAGTAAACGAGAGAAACAGGCGAAACCAAACTAAAAGTGGAGGGAGAGGAGAAATGTGTAGGGAAAGGAAATGAGAGAAATAAACTTTTGAACTTTAACGATACGGAAGTCGTTAATGTGCACATCGCCTAGGTAAAATGCGGAAAACTCTCGATTCCGCACATTAACGAAGCAAAACAGTTAATCTGCAGATTAGCTAGGTAATGTGCACATTAACGGCTTTCCAGCTTTAGGGGTAACATATATATGAATTATTTATAATAAAAAGTTTGCAAAGGCACTCTTTGGATCTTAAATGGCACCACTGAAACACAGGTGCAACATCCCTTTAACCGTTCACACAAGCTAAACCACTGATAATGATCGGAGGGGAGGGGCGAAAAAATCATAATATGACTCGGGCGCCACTTACCCTAGCTACGCCCCTGAAAACATAAGCTGAAATTTGTTAAGTTTTTATAAAACGAATTACACCGGGATTATTTTAATTCCTACACATATGTGTTTGGTATCATTCTGTTCAGATTTCATCAGATTTAATGCCATACTGTTGGAATTTCAGAAACGTATTGCATTTTACATTTATACGCTAGAAATTGAAAATTATGCGTTTCTCACTCATAGATAAGAACAGGATTCAGGTAATATTCTGTTGCTTAATTTTGACAGGTTTTAGCAGAATGATTCATTCCATAATCGTTTTGTTTTCAGTCTGATTTAGTGCTTCATTTCGACTCAGTGTCGAATGCAGGATTTTGGTCGGGGGGGGGCTGAGGTCATGAAAATTTTGTTTCGTCGTGACCTCTTGACTTATCTATATATATAATTCTCTTAGGTGGCGACAAAAAAAGGTCGAATTTCTTAATCGCCGTTTGGCAACAGCTCGCAAGTTTGATTTGTTTACATCCGCGGAAAGTCCGAAGCCGCTTCGTGTGATCACGTTTATTGAAAACTATTTTTAGTAGTTGGAAATTTGTAAAAATAATGAATTTAAGTCGTGCTGTCGGATATATTATCCGAAATGAACAAAAGCGAACTGAACGGGAGTCCACATAATATGCAACAGAATTATCAAGATGCAATGTCTATGGTACGCAAGTTTGGTAAACCAGATCTCTTTCTGACCTTTACTTGCAACCCATCTTGGTTTGAAGTTTTAAATTGCATGGAGGGAGTACAACGTCCTGAAGACCGACCTGATATTATTATACGTGTATGTAATATGAAATTAAAAGAACTTTTAGAAGATATTTGCAAGCATGGAATATTTGGAACTGTTTTGACCTATATTTATGTTATTGAGTTCCAAAAGCGAGGTTTGCCTCATGCCCACATTCTTTTAACTTTAGATTCAGAAAGCAAAATTCGCACTAAAAATGACATTGACAAGTTTGTGAGTGCAGAACTTCCAGATCCTTGCACTGATCTTAGACTCTTCCAAATTGTGACAAAATACATGGTACATGGCCCATGTGGAACTATAAATATAAATTCTCCATGCATGAGAGATGGACAATGCTGCAAAAGTTTTCCGAAACAATTCAAGGATGATACAGAGGAAAATGTTAATGGATACCCTATTTATCGCAGAAGAGCCACTGAACCTGTCCAAGTAGGGAAATATTCCATCGATAACAGATGGGTTGTCCCATATAATCTTTGGTTGCTTAAAAAATTTAATGCACATATTAATGTTGAAGTTTGTGCCTCAAATAAAAGTGTCAAATACTTATATAAATATGTATACAAAGGACATGATGCAGCCTCGGTCAAAATACAAAAAGAAGGTGCTCTGGATCATGATGAAATTTTAAGTTTTGTTGAAGGTGGGTATGTTAGTACACCTGAAGCCATGTGGCGTTTAAATGAATTTAATTTGTCGCATAAATCCTACACTGTAGTGCGCTTAGCTGTGCATTTACCACAGCAACAGCCGATTGTGTACCAAGACGGTCAAGAAGCCCAAGCAATTGAACGAGCTGCTTTAAGAAAAACAACACTAACATCATGGTTTGAACTAAGCAAAAATGATCCTTGAGCTTACAACATTTCTTACTCAGATATTCCACAATATTATATGTTTGATAAGAGTACCACAAATTGGAAGAAGCGACAACGTGGTGGACAAAATGTTATTGGGAGACTGCCAGTAGTTAGTATACCGGATACTGAGAGGTACTATTTGTGGATGCTACTACTGCGCAAGTCTGGGGCCATTAGTTTTGATGAAATTTTGACTGTAAATGGATTAAGATGCATTGCATACAAGCATGTCAGGAGTATGGACTTCTTCGAGGTGACCAGCAGTGGCATGATGCTTTGAATGACGCTGCACAATTTCAATCTCCGAGACAGTTTCGCATGCTGTTCGCAATGATTTCTGGCTTTGGAGAAGTGGAGGATGTTCCAGATTTATGGGTGCAACATCAAGTTTCACTTTGTGCATCATTATTCTGAGCAGACTGGACCTCACTATGCACTTGCAGATATTGAGGAACTGCTTACATCCTACAATTTAAGTCTCCAAAAACTGCATCTACCAACTGTAGATTTGCCTGCAAGTGTTTTGGAGAGAGCAAACTTTGATGTTGTGGAAGAGCAGGCTAAAGCTAATAGTTATACTATGCAGTTAAATAGTGAACAGCGGAATGTTGTGGAAATCTTATTAAGTGCAGTGTACAACAACGCTACAGATGCACCCAAGTGTTATTTTTTTAGATGGTCCTGCTGGGACAGGAAAAACTTTTATTTATTCAACTTTGCTTCACACAATACATGGTAGAGGTGATGATGTTATTCCTGTTGCATCTACAGGTATTGCTGCAACTCTATTAATAAGGAGGAGAACAGCCCATTCTGTTTTTAAAATTCCAATTGATTTAAATGCAACATCTACTTGCAATTTGAAGCCTAATACAAAATAAGCTGATATGTAACTGAAAACAAAATTAATTGTGTGGGATGAAGCACCCATGACACATGTTCATGCTTTCTTAGCTGTTGATAGACTTTTACAAGATCTCACAAAATGTAAAGAACCGTTTGAGGGCAAAGTCATTCTACTGGGTGGAGATTTTCGCCAAGTTCTTCCAGTGATTTTAAGAGGTTCAAGAACATTAACTGTTGCCAGCTCCTTGAAAACAACACGCTCTTTGGTTGAAATTTCATAAGTTATATCTGACAAAAAATATGCGTGCCCTTGAATCTGAAAGGGATTTTGGTGCTTGGTTGTTGGACATTGGAGAGAAAAAAAGTGGCTCAACGATTCAGTTGCCTTTGCAATGCTACCCTTCAATACAAGACCCTATACATCAATTGTACAGTGACATAGATTTTTCCAGTGTGACCCCACAGGAGCTTAAAGATCAAGCTCTCCTTACTGTTAATAATGAGCGATCCATGGAAATCAACAATAAAGTGTTGGAATTTATGCCGAGAAATGAAACTGTTTATAAAGCAGTTGATATGATCATGAGTGAAGATCCTCAAGATCAATTGACATTTCCTGAAGAATTTTTAAATTCTTTGACACCAACTGGTTTGCCTCCATATGAGTTAAAAGTTGAAAATAGGTAGCATTATAATGCTGTTGAGAAATTTAGCTCTCTCTAAAGGATTATGCAATGGTACACGCCTAATTATCACAAAATTGCAGCAAAACATTATTCAGGCAAAATCCATTGATGGTACAGAGACGTTTCTCATTCCCCAAATCCCTTTGATTCCATCTCAGACTAACATGCCTTTCAAATTTAAACATATGCAATTTCCCATTCGTTTAGCCTTTTCCATGACAATTAATAAGTCGCAAGGCCAACCTTTTGAAAAGATATGTTTGGTGCTCAATGAGCCTGTTTTTAGTCATGGACAACTCTATGTTGGCTTATCATGAGCACAATCTTTTGAGTCTGTTTCTGTGGTAGCTCCAAAGTGTGAAATATTTAACTGTGTTTATGAGGAAGTTTTCTGTGATTGATTGTCAAGTGTATTTTTTTGCATTACATTTTTAATTTGTTTCATTGTTGTATATTATTTTATATCTGAGTGGATTGAATATACCTGCTTTGATACAATTTTTTTTTGTAGAGCACAATTTTCAATATATATGAATGTATTGAGTATGTATATACCTGCTTTCGTACAATTTATGTTTTCATAGAGCACGATCTTTTGAATCTGTTTCTGTGGTAGCTCCAAAATGTGAAATATTTAACTGTGTTTAGTGGGAAGTTTTGTGTGGTTGATTGTCAAGTATTTTTTTTTTGCTTTACATTTTTAATTTGTTTCAATGTTGTATATTATTTTATATATAGGAATTTATTGAATATATATATACCTGCTTTCCTACAGCACAATCTTTTGAATCTGTTTCTGTGATAGCTCCAAAATGTGAAATATTTAATTGTGTTTATGGGGGAGGTTCCTGATGCTTTCACTATATAAAAAACGGCCCTTTTCAGGGCCAAAAAATTTTATTCCTTCGTTATTAAGGTGAAAGCATTAAAAGGAAATCAGCTTTACTTTGCAAGTTTTATTTGAAGAAAAAAATCTTTTTGGGGGCTAAAAAATTTTATTCTGTGCTGATTTAAGTTAAAGCATCAGAAGCAAAATAAAGCTGATTCATATATATATATGAAGATTTTAGAATAACTTCTAGGACACACAGTGTCTTCATTATAGCGAGCGAAGCGAGCAGGGTTTGCGTAGCAAACCTGGGAGGATTGCAACGCAATCCTTCTGGGGGTTGGCGAGCTTTAGCGAGCAGGGGGCAGAGCCCCCTAGTGTAAGTGAAAACACTTAAGTTTTACTTTCCTGACAATAAGAATCACAAGGGACATTACAACAGTTTCGAAAATTTAATAAAAACACAATAAAATAACTAGCCAAAAAATGTTTTTGAGCACTTTAACGCTACAAGTACGAGTGGAATGACTAGAAAAGCGGGAAAATTTTCGATCCTGCCAAGCCAGAAAGAAATGTTGCCACATTTTATTTTAAAAAGATATTAAGAACAAACTTGTTTAGTGATTTGAAAAATTCAAGAATTTTGGTTCCGCTCGGGGGGGAGCTGAACCCCCAAACCCCCCCCCCCTTGATTCGCCACTGTTTCGACTTCGTATTCAGATCGTCTTAAATTAATTAATAAGGTTTAATGCTTATCTTATCTTATCTTTGAAAGCACCGAAGTTATAGTCATTTATTTGTTTTTATCCCTTTCTTACGTTGCTGTCTCAATTTAGCAGGTGCCGGACGACGTGGCATAAAATCCGGAAGTTTACCAGGGGAGGGCGAAGCTCACGAGTGTCATATAAATCAAGACAAAACAGGAATTATTAAACACTTCTATTTAACTTGGCTTTCATGTCTGTAAAGATGGAATTTTAGAATCGATTTTTCACTCACTTCCTGGTATACAAGTTTTGAAATTTTGTCCACTTATATGCTCTCGATGATAATACACTATTTGGATGCTTTCGGAACTTAATAACCGCTTAATCATTAACCAAATTAAGTTTTGGGTCATCCTCATCAGTGGAGCCACTTGGTAGTGAATTTGAGAAAAAAAATTTTATCTCAAGATTAAAAAGTGAAAAATAATTAAAATATAAAAGTCTGCCGTTAAGTACATTAACAAAAACTAGAGGTCACTCAGAGGTCGAAATTCGACCGTAATTCATTAAATTTTTAAGTTTGAACGTTATTGAGGTTATTTTTTTATTGAAACAAAAATACCGGGCGGTTAAAAAAATAAATATTGTCCGACTGTTGACCACAGACTTTAATGTGTTTGACATTCAGTATGAACGTAAACAATGAATGTTTTATTTTATTTAATTTAATGTATTAGTAATACATACCATATATAAATTCCTTAGCGAAAATCTCTACTCTGTGCGACTGTTTAATCACAGACTAATATGTGTTTGACATTGACAGATTTAAATCATCCGCATTTTGTATTTCACTCCGAAGAATTTTTTTTAAATAAATAATCGAAATAAACTCCCTCTTGGAATGGATTTCACTGCGGGGGGATAAAATCAATTACAAATCATCTACTCCGCTAATTTTTTCCAGTGTATGAAAGTAAACAATGAATGACTTATTTAATTCAATTTAATGTATTTGTAACACATATTATACATAAATTATATCTCTCTGCACTCCTTCTCCATATGAACTTTAACTATGCCAAATCTCACACTCCTCCGTGCGCGCAATATGCTTAAAAAGGGGTACAAAGCTTTTTCTTCACTTATTAATATATAGATGTGTTTTAAAAATCTGTCTTTAGGAAATTTATTGATTTATTTTATAAATTTTATTGATTTTTAATTCTACTAAAATCTTCAGTCTTGTCTGGTCGTCTTCTCAGTTCATTTTTTATGATTTGCTCTTATTAGGTTTAAACAAAACTGTGTCTGATCAAATGTGACTTAGTTAATAAACAACGATCATTTCCATATTCTATATATTATTATTACGAGGTACGTTCCGAAAGTAAGTTTTGTCATGTTTTTTCAGAAGGAAGCTTTCTTAGAATCCGAAAAACACAATTTCATAACAAAATACAAACGTTTGTCTATTTTTCCACATATTCGCAACCGACATTGATACATTTGTCGTACGGTGAAATCAATTTCAAGAAACCATCCTGGTAAAAATCTGTGCTTAGAGAACGAGGGATGTTTTTCACAGCCTTCCGCACCTCTTCATTGCTTCGGAAGTGACTTCCCGATAGTGCTGACTTCAAAGTAGGAGAAAGGTGAAGGTGGTTGCCGAAGAACCTCACGCTAATTACAACACTGCAGAAATGGCAAAAAGCCTCGAGGAGTTTTTTTCTTGGACGATAATGCAAGACCATACACAGCAAGGGACACAAAAGAACACATTCGTCGCCTGGAATGGGAGAGATTGGATGATCCGGACTACAGCCCCGATCTGGCACCATCAGACTTTCACCTTTTTCCATGTATTGAAATCAGCACTATAGGGACGTTACTTCCGAACATGCTCATCAAACTGGTGTTAAGGCTGTGAAGAACTTCCTTCAATAGCTGGGCACCGATTTCTACCAGGATGGTTTCTCGAAATTGATTTCACGGTACGGCAAATGTATGAATGTCGGTGGCGAATATGTGGAGAAATAACCAAAAGTTTGTATTTTGTTATGCCATTGTGTGTTTCGGATTGTAATAAGGCTTCATTGTGAAAAAGCATGACGAAACTTACTTTCGGAACGTCCCTCGTATTTTATGATAAATCGAAATTTTAACATGAAATTTATCATTTCTAATACTGACATATTTCTTCTGTAGCACTTTTTTCTAGCTGTTATAATTGATAAAATTTAACGAAAATTAAATTAAATATTAATAGAAATTGAATTAAAAATTAATTAAAATTCTTTTGCATTATACAGAAAGGCGCATATGCAGCTGCTTCTGATAGAATACACGAAAACAAAATTAGAACTTCAAAAATTAAGTTAAAAATTATGAAAAATAAACATTAATAAAACCTTAATTTAAAAACAAAAAGGCAAATTAGAAAGAAAAATACAATTAGAATTAAA
>BGPR01040116.1:0-12196 GCA_013235015.1 Araneus ventricosus | reverse complement strand
AACTGTTCAATCTTGGTCAGACCTGGGAAGTCAACTGTTCAATCTTGGTCAGACCTGGAAAGTCAACTGTTCAATCTTGGTCAGATCTGGAAAGTCAACTGTTCAAACGTTCATCTAGAGAAATATTGAAACGAATCCCTATTTATGCGTCCTATTTGCATGTAAAAGAGAGAGATCTTTGCAAAAGCGTACTCATATAGGACCTATCTTGGCGATAGGAACATGATGTCCCCATATTATGACTGTAGACAGCTGACAAACAAGGTCACCGTATAGGGAGAGACCTGGCTCACAACGCCTTTAGAGGTCTACCTTGGATTTGGTCAGGTACCAAACCCAGGAGGATATTGGACCTATCTTGGGGGTGGGTACATTATGCCCCATATTATGACTGCAGACAGCTGACAAACAAGGTCACCGTATAGGAACAAGCCTGGCTCACAACGCCTTAGTATACTAGTTTTCTATCATTTTAGGTTTTTTTAATCAAACTAAATTGCTAGCCCACTTGGGGTCTAGCATACATGACCAAACCCAAGAGTCAGGGACAAGTGACAAGAGGGAGTCGTGCATCTTCTTTTGGCCACAGGGACCTTGCAACACCTAGGTATTACCCGATGTTATGATTTAACTCTAGTACGTAGGAGTAAGTATTATTCCTGCGGTTCTTCCATAGGAGATTGACTCACTTTTGTGTTTCGCTTGAAGGAAAACCTGCGCCAGCCGAACAGCAGCGAGCAATTCGGTGCCATCCGTCTACCAGCTTTTGAATAATGCGAAATCGGGGCGTATCTAAAGATGGAATCCGTCACAATCTTCATTTGGCATAGTTTGTAAGACATAAAACTGTCTATCAAATTTGATAGACAGAAGTCCGCCTTAGCTCCAGAATAGGAAGATAGATTGCCTTCTTGGAGGCCTTTCAGAAGATTTGTATTTCGCATGGAAGGAAACCTCCAACACCAAGCCCACCGCAGTCAATATTCATTACTAAGGCGTTCATCAGTCTAACATTTTTTTCAATAATGCTAGTTAAGCTACTCTGCTTTATGTTCCTCAGGCATGCTATGCCTTAAGCTGGACATCCACCACCATGCCACTCCACTTTTTTTGGAACACAGCGTTCCAAACCCCTTCGTCAATGTAAGAAACCGATGAGGGTGTAGACGGAGGAAAAAGTTGGAATTTCAGCCGGTTTGGATTTTCATTCGGCGAACTAGGCCATTAAAAATAAAATACGATAGTCGGTAAAGGGGACCAAGCCTCTCTCTCACAAAAGCGAAAACCACAAATTGGGAGGAGAGTGTGGAAGGAGTCCGTAATCAGGGCGAGGGAGGAGGAAGCACAGTAGCCTAGGGCTGTGGTTCCCAACCCATGGGCCGCGGCCCACTCGTGGGCCTCGCATAGCGTGTTAATGGGCAGCGAAATACTAGTCAAGAGTCGAAATCAGGGAACTTCAAGAGTCTTCACTTGTTTCTTGCTCTATAAAACAATATATTTTTATTTCTTTTACAGTAAGCTCCACTAATTACTAGCATATAAGGGCATCTAATATACAGGGTGTCCACACTTATCGAGGTCCAATGGCTAATTTATAAACCGTTAGAGATCGATATATAGTTCCAACTGAAAAAACGCTTTAAATAAAGGGAAGAATTATATCTTATGTTTTTTGAGTCACTAAATATATTTCTGAAAAAATTACGAATTCTAATTTTTTATACGATCCCCCAGTCCTATCAGTCATATTTAGTAAATATTCTTGACACTCTAACATTTTAACCAAAAAAAGTCCCACTCTTCAGGGACTAAAACTGGACGAGTTATGGAGCTTTGAATTTCATGATCTTTACCAATCAGCGGCCTCGTCGAGCAACTGCTGTGCATTGATTGGTGAATTGTCTGCACCAGGCTATTGAAATGGTATGAAGTGGTCTAAGTCAGCGATATTCAAAGCTCCATAACTCGGTCAGTTTTAGTCTCGAAAGAGTGGAACTTTTTTCGTTTGAAATATTAGAGTATCGAGAACATTTTAATAAATATGATTGATAGGACCGGGGGATCGTATAAAAAGTTAGATTTCGTAACTTTTTCTGGAATATATTTATTCACTCAAAAACATATATTATAATTCTTCCTTTTATTTAAAGTATTTTTCCATTTGGAACTATATGTCTATCTCTAACGGTTTAGAAATTAGCTATTGGAGCACGATAAGTGTGGACACCCTGTATATATATATATGAATATATATGTTTGTATTTTTTTTACTTGTATATTTAGTTAGTGGTCCTCGAAATATCTTTTTACACAACAGGTGGTCCGCACAACTGAAAAGGTTGGGAACCACTGGCCTAGGGGATAGGGTTGCCCGTAGGTGCGGTTGGCAGAGTCCTACCTGTGAACGACCCACCAAATTTTATGGTTCAAAATGGAAACAATCTGCTAAACAGCCCTCCAAATGGATTGGAACAGATTGATGGTGATTGTAGAGCTATATATCACTAGGCCACTGGATATTAAATCATTTTATTTGTGTTCTAGAGCCTATTCAAATCCGAGCTATTAAAAGTTTTCACTTCGAAGCGAATACGTACGAATACATCTGAAAGCGTGCTTTCTTCGGTCATTCTGCCAGGCTAACAATATCTAACTATTCTTTTATGTAACCACTGCAGGAAAATCTCAAAACAATGTAACATATTTCACAGTTCTTATTATATTACGGGTTTTTTTACCATCTCGGGCACAGATGGATCAATTTATTTATGAAAATACAGCCTCCAGCAATAAAAATATGTCTATTGTCATAATTTTTTGCTCGGTCAGACATCCATCAAGGTAATTTTTTGCCTGCGGTGTTAAGTAAACAAATTTCAAATGAACCAAGTATTGTTCACAGTAAATTCATTTCTTTTTCGAAGCGTGCATTCATTTAAATTTATTACGAATTAAGTATCTATTCTTGAATTCTTTCGAGAATAAAGCGACAATATAATATAAAGAAAGGTACATATTTCGTCATCACGTGAAATGGTGTATTACGCAATGTATCAGTTTTTTTTCCGAGTTCCTTAAATAAACATCATGTTCCTTTTTACTTTCTCGTATACGAAGTATACTAAGAGAAAGTATTGTAATCGTCAAAAAATTCGAACTCGAGATTTTGACGAATCTCCACGTTTTAGACCTCCCTGAGCCGAAAAACACAATTTTGGAATTATGTCTGTCTGTCTGTGTGTCTGTATGTGTGTCTGTGTGTGTGTCTGTGAACACGATAACTCGAAAACTATTAGAGCTACGGGGATGAAATTTGGTATGTGGTCTTTAAACATAATTTGTAGGTTTCTATCAAATTTTGGACAAAATCCGTCAACGGGAAGTCTGTCTGTCTGTATGTTCGGGGTCATGCGAACGCTATAACTCAAAAACTTGAAAAGCCAGATGGATAAAATTTTATACACAGTTTTATCGTCATGAATGTAGGTCCGTATAAAATTTTGGGCCAAATCCGTCAAAGGGTTGACTGTCTGTCGGTCTGTATAATCGCATACTTGTTCAGTTTTGAAACTAACTCCCTGCGCATGCCTACTGGTGGCAATGCCTGTGCAAGGAAGGGACGCTTCCGAAACTTGGCAGTTTGCCAAAAACCAATTCTGGAGTGATTTTGTAAGGAAGTAAACATTTAGGGAGTCTCGCCAGGTCCTGTTGCGCAAAAGAATGAGCAGAGGATTTGAATTTGTTTTGATCCTTCAAACCACGCGTGGTTCCAACTTTGGTTTACTTGCGACGGAAGTTTATTTGACGTCTTTTATTATTCTAGTTTTCTCTACATGTGTTAGGAGTATACGAGAAAGTTTAGGGGAGACCACTCCCACTGGTTTTCTATATGAAGAAATGGTGAAGTTCATTCTGAACACGGAATTCCGCTGAAGTAGCAGGTAATAGATTCAAGAAAAATGATAATCTGTTGGAGTGGTCTCAACTAGTTTTATCTTAATATAAATAAAAGTCATTGTGGGTATGTGGGTATATTCCACATCTCCTCCTAAACTACTGCAGCAATTTAAACCCAACTTTGCACACTTATTATTTACGACAAGAGGAAGATTATTGCCGACTGTTCGAAGTCCGAAAGTTAATTAGAAATTCACCGAAACCGTTTTTCCGTATTAACTTCGGAACAAATTATCACCCAAAAAATATTCTTATACCATCTTAAAGTTCAAAATTTTACTTTTTCAATTATACCAATTTTATATCTTGGAAATGTTTCCTTCAACTTTTATTAATTTTTCAAAATTTAATAAATAAATTATTACAGCAAACGATTCTTAAATAAAGCAAATTGAATGATACTTCGTTGCTAAGCAACGGAGAGAGTTTCAACAAATTTCTTTTTATTTCTGTAAATATTTGTAAAAGAAGTGAAAGATCACTGTCAACTTCAAAAGGTCCAAAAGTTAATTAAATTTTTTTAAATTAAAAATTAAGCAAGATTTTGCGTTTTCTTTTTGTGATATATTTCGAAAGTGTTATGTTACAATAACTATTTTTATACTATATTAAAGTTTAAAAAAAAGCTTTTCAGTGACGCAAATTTCATTTGCGTTCAAAATTGTTGCTCTCATTTCAGTAATTTCCATTTCAAAAAAATTCCATTGTGTATATAATTCACAATTTGTAGCCATGTATTTTTTATTGTTTAAGAACAAGAATACGTATGAAGAGCTATTGCCTAGAACATATAAAAAAATTCTGGAAGAATACTAGAGAAAAGTGTAAAAGCAGACGATTCATTATTTATATCGGGAACAACTATTGATCTGGTTTATTATGACGCTTTTTATTAATGAAAATTTAACTATTTAATTAATTGACCCAAAACATTCGTCAAAATCCTTCTTATACTTCACTATTTATGAACGAAATTTGAAGTAAAAACATTTCAGACGATAAAGAAAATTTTGTATTATATTTTCTATACAAAAATAGTTTTTTCTTTAAAAATATTAGACATACCCGGAAAATCGTAAGATTTTCATACTTTTTGTATTCCCGGGAGTTATACTTGGTTCCCGGGAACAAAAAGTGTAAAATTATTCAGAAATCACATCTCAAGAATAATATTCTACAAAATTATGTTGAAGCAGAGTTCGGCTGTGAAAAGATGGTTTGTTTAGACACCGAAACACGCTGGAACAGTTTGTTGGCAATGCTTGAAAGATTTTTAGGATTATCAGCAATTTCAGAAGCATTATTTGATATTAAAAAACAACAAATTTTGGCTAATGTAGAATTTGAAACTCTGACTGCTATTGTATTAGGCTTGAAACTAGTAAAAATTGCCTTGAAAAGCTATGCAGACGAAACGCGATTTCGTTAACTGCCAAAGCCTTTCATTATTGGAGAGTTGAACCAATAAAACTCAGGAGGAACTATGATATGTGAGCTGCTGCAGTTATTGTTGATCTTTCACGTTTACCAAGTAAAAACTCTTTGATTCAACAAGCTAAAATAATCATAACAAGGCTTTTTTGCGACAAAGATGAACCACTGTCCAACTCTTTGCACTCAAAAGAAGATAGCCCGGATACTTTGGAAGATAAATCTTTAACGTTGTAAGTAAAATTAGAAAAAGCTATCCATTCAAAGACAAAGGCCTTAAATTTTTCAACTGGCAAGAGTTCCAACTTGAGCAAGATAGGGAAGCCAGAATTGCAGTTATTTGACTCAGCTGAAAATCGATCATCAAATTTATTTTTATATCATAAAGGAGAGAATAGACGATCGAAAATATTTTATAATATCCGATTTAGAAAAAAATATTCCCAAGGCTTTTAAAATGAGTCACGCGTTGATTTTTACAAATTTATTTTTATATCATAAAGGAGAGAACAGACGATCTAAAATATTGTATAATGTCCGATTTAGAAAAAATATTTCCAAGTGGACACTGGCTTTATATATACGTGCTTTTCAATATTCCTTGTTCATTCGAATACTCAATGCAGAGGGGCATGGTGTCGCCTGGTCGTACGGTGTCCGAATTCTTAGAAAACCCTCCTTTTTCCCTAATCCATCTGGGCGAGTCACTCTAACGAAGAAGGCGCGCGCCTCAGGGGTGAAATCAATCACACTTAACCAAAGGGTGTGGAAATTTCGCAGTGGTATTCAGACATTTAGAACGGCCATCGTCTTTTGCTTGAAGGGACGTTTCCGATGTTTCCGTAAAGATAGAGTTAAAAAAATAATGAACAAAACTTGACCCACTTCTTAGAAAAGTTCACCATCAAAGGAATAGAGTATCATTTTGGGACTCATAATTTTGTGACGATCGCAATGTTTTCTTTTTCTGTACATCATATACACGAGAGCGCAATCTATTAAAGCAAGTTTATCTCTGATAGATAAATATTGACACCCTGAATACATACATCAACTTAAAATGTGTACACTTCTTAAAGAAGGTTTTGGTATTATGAAAAAAATAAGTATGGTGTGAAAACTGTTTTATTAGGATAGAGCGTTATTTGCAAGTAGCAGGGATATTCTGTCAAAAAAAGAATCCATAGAGATGGATTCGGCTCTTGTGCTTTACAGAGCTATTTCGGTCTCCTGCTCTTTTAAACTCAGAAATAATAGCGATATTGAAATAAAATAGCAATAATTTGAACAATGTATGTTGATCAAACGCTTCAGAAAATAAATACAGTAAAGCACAGTTTATACGTTTCTCATTTATACGTCGTTTACATATATACGTTTCTCATTTATACATCATTTACATTTACACGTCGTTTACATTTATACGTTTCTCATTTATACGTCGTTTACATATATACGTTTCTCATTTATACGTCGTTTAAATTTATACGTTTCTCATTTATACGTCGTTTACATATATATACGTTTCTCATTTATACATCATTTACATTTATACGTTTCTCATTTATACGTCGTTTACATCATTTACATTTATACGTCGTTTACATATATACGTAACTCAGAACAAGAAACTGCTCTCAGAACAAGTTTTTAAATGGAATATACGATAGATAACAGGAGACAAAAATCGTCTATAGAGACTCGAATGCGAATCATGCGAAACAGAAGAGCTATATATTCCTTAGCTCGAAATTGGAATATCTATAGTTTATCTATCATTGGCAATTCCTCCTATAGCGTTCCCATTGCACAAGAAAGCTCTTCGCTTGAGATTTTGTCATAAAGTGGTAAATGATAAGAGTAATTCATTGGCTATTCCCGATATTGATCGACTGGTAAGTGCTCAATGTGTTAAACCCTACTACGCTTTTTTTCCCCCTACTACGCTTTTTTTCCCCTACTACACTTTTTTCCCCTACTACGCTTTTTTCCCTACTACACTTTTTTTTCCTACTACTCTTTTTTCCCTATTATGCTTTTTTCCCTATTACGCTTTTTTTTCCCCCTACAACGCTTTTTTTAAAACGTACTACGCTTTTTTTTTAAACCTACTACGCTTTTTTTAAACTTTCTGGCACATTTTTTTTCTTTGGTGGGGGGAGGGGATTCATTGGAATTGACTATCCCACAAACTCTTTTAATTTAAGCATTACTGTTCATCATTTGAATGATAGAAGTGAATCCAGTTGGGTAAAAATAGAGACTGATTATATCATAAATTATTAATGTATTTCAATCTTCTATACTTATAAAAGGCAATGTTTGTGTATATGTGTCCGCGATGTCCAGACGAATCTACGCACTTTCAGCCATGAAATCTGACGCACAGGTAGTCGTAATGATGTCTGAATGCACCTCGAAGCCGGAATTTTAAAATTTAATCCAGAAATTTTTTTATTTAATGTTTGGTGTTGTTTTGGTCATTTTAGGCACGTTTGCGGCTGTGGTATCTTTTCTAATGATAGTTGAAAAACAATCGATGTACCATTGGATAGAACGAACAATTTTCTTTTTAATGAAATTTGTTTTGAGCTTCAAACGTAATTTACTGAATTTTGAGAAATTTTTAAAGAATAGTTTGTTTTACCGTCAAAATTTTGTTTTCCTATTTAAATTTACTGCATCCCCCGTTCTAATAACGTTATTTCTTTCATTTTTTGGAGGTAATGAATGGAATATTCCCCCGTGATTTAAAACAAGAACTGTTAAAATATATTTTATAGTTGAATATTAATTAATTTTTTTCTGAAGTTTTTAAATATTTTCGCTCCATTTTTTCCCTCCTTGATTCTTCGTCAAGAAGGTCGCGGTGTTCTATTCCCAGTCGAAACCACGTGACGTCATAATCTCTTTGCTTTCAGCAAGATTTTGAAGTACGATCGTACCGTCTGTCGTTGCGCCGACAGATCATGGTTTTAATTTGTTTGTTTTTATAGTTTTGATAGTCAATGTAAAGG
This sequence comes from Araneus ventricosus, assembly GCA_013235015.1. Classification (NCBI taxonomy): domain Eukaryota; kingdom Metazoa; phylum Arthropoda; class Arachnida; order Araneae; family Araneidae; genus Araneus; species Araneus ventricosus. Next base: position 3,791 of record BGPR01040116.1, on the reverse strand, counting down.
CTGATATCTTTAGTTTTAGAAGACATGTTCACCCTGCGTGTAGTTTCGCTGAAATTGAAAAAAAAAATTGAAATATGACTTACACAATGTGACTTCAAAGTTTAAACCTGAAGCTGAAGATTGTAAGCTTTTTAAAAAAATTTGTTGAAATTCAGGATGTCACTGGCAACGCCGTGAGTTTATTGCTGATTTCTAATAAAATAAATAATTAAATGCATTTCAATTCCTTATGCATCCACACAGGGGCAGGGGTAGGTTGTGTCTAGGACACAGTTAGAGAAAGCTAGGACACTAGGGTAGGCTATAAAATTTGGAGTAGGTTGTGTACTAGACACAGCATCTTTCAGTTTTTTTTCTCTTTAACTTGACGCTTTTATTTAACTTGTCTTGTTTCGTGTTTATAAAGATAAAATTTTGTAATCGAATTCACACTCACTTACTGATGTCCTAGAGTTCTGAAATTTTGTGCACTTTTGTAATCGAATTCACACTCACTTACTGATATCCTAGAGTTCTGAAATTTTGTTGCACTTGTGTGCTCTCGATGATAGTGCTCTAAATTGATATTTTCAGAACTTAATTATCAGATTAATTTAATTAAATTTCGATTCCGTACTTGTGGCGCTACCTAGTAGGGATTTTGAGAAAAAAATTGATTTTATCATCGCATCGTTTTATGGTAATGAATTATAAATAAAAAAACTAAAAAGGAGAAAATAATTATAATAAAAAATCTACTTTTTAACACACTAATAAAAGCATATTTTCAAAAACTGCTTTTATTAAATCTACTTTTATTTATTTCTGGTAAATAACAAACGCGCTTAAAAGGTTCGGAAAGATTCACATTCCATAGCTAAGAATTAACCGCTTAAGGACATAACCCGAGTTAACTCGTCCTAAATACCTTAAGTTACAAAATAAATCGGTCCTTAAGCAGTTAAGAAAAGATTTTTGAAAGAGAACTCACCGTTGTGTAAAATGAGGTCGACCGTCCCATTTTTGGCTTCCTCGATGAGATAGGGGGTGGAGGCGCCGTCCTTGTAGCCCAGGTCCCCGAAAATGAGGACCCGAGGCCGCCACTCGGTGCCTTTGCGGAGAGTGCGGAAATCGAACACCTTGCTGAACAATCGGCCGTCACCGCACCGATAATCTGGAAGAACAGATAAATAAATTTCAAATAGATCAATATTGATAAGAGTAATCAGTGGCTACCCCCCATATTCATCGATTGATAAGTGCTCAATGTGTTAAGGGGACGTACGACTGATAAACCTCGAAAATTTTCGATTTTATGAAAAATATATATAATATTTCCCTGTCTTTTCTGAACAATTTAAAACAATCCGCGTTGGAAAATTCGCATACTTATGAAAGTTATGAAGGAAAATGTATCAACTCTTCAACGTAAACATTGAATATGGCTATATCTTTAAAGCGCTATATCTCAAAATGTGTTGTTGTTGTTGTTTTGATATTGTGCTCACGATATCTCAAGAACTATTGAATATTTTTATATAAAATTTTTACAGAACATGTATTTTGCTATGTTCTACAAATTGAACCATATTTTGTACATATTTCTCCAGAGAAGTTTTTTTGGGGGTTAAAAAAAGTTGAAATTTTAACTATTTTTAACATTTTTATTTATAATTGGCATATAAAATAGAAATGAAATTTAAGTGTTGTTAAATTGTGGTTCAGTTTCTTAAACAGACTGTTTGGATTACGTAGACACCCAAAATAGTGTGTTTACTGCATATTTTCTCCAAAGAAGTTTTTTTGGGGGTTAGAAAAGTTGAAATATTAACTATTTTTAACATTTCATTTTAAATTGGTATATAGAATAGAAACGAAATTTAAATGTTATTAAATTGTGGTTTAGTTTTTTAAACAGACTGTTTGGATTACGTAGACACCCAAAATAGTGTGTTTACTGCATATTTTCTCCAAAGAAGTTTTTTTGGGGGTTAGAAAAGTTGAAATATTAACTATTTTTAACATTTCATTTTAAATTGGTTTATAAAATAGAAATGAAACTTAAATGTTAATAAATTGAGGTTCAGTTTCTTAAGCAGACTTTTTGGATTACGTAGACACCCAAAATAGTGTGTTTAGATAAATATTTTATCGGTAATCATGCGCGCAAGGTGAATATCTCATTTTTATCCAAAAAATTACACCCATATTTATTACTATTCTCAAATAAATACATGCGAATATGAAGTTTTCAAAATGTGTGTACTATAGAAGAAAGAACAGTTATTTTTCTAGAAAAAGAGTGAGTTTGTGAATTGCATTGTTTCCGTGATATAATGTATCGAATTTGACAGTTTTCCCGCCATTTTTTCAAGGTTTAAGAGTCGTATGTTCCCTTTTAAACCCTACTACGCTGTGTTTTTTTTTACTTTTGAGCAAAATTTTCAAATATTTCTTCATTATGGGGAAAAGCATGACGGAACTTACTTTCGGAACGTTCCTAGTAATTTTTCAAATCAATAATTAATTCTTCTTTTATTTGGTAGATTTAATATACCTATAATGTGACTTTACTTGATTCTTGCCATTTATTCACCCATTATTGTAAATACCCGCTTAGAATGCGAAAACAGCATAAGAGCAGTTTTGGAATAGAAAATTGACTCTCGTTGTTTCTGCAATCAGTAATTCAATTAAGTTAATTATTAAAACAATTGTTCTTTTTCGTTTGTGTATTTAATTCCTTAACATGCTTCCGAAATCACACCTCCGATACACGTCAAAAAATACCGTCACAAGCCACTGCCCTTAGTTTTGTTTTAGTTTACCTTGAAAAGCGACCTGCCCTACCGAAACAAAACGAAATCGAGTGAGGTCGAAACCCAATTAATTGAATTCCCGCCAAAGGAAAACCATTATCACTGTGGAGGTTAGGTCCATTGACACGAGTTCGAAAGAAACAGCGGAATGTGTCCCGCATTTCCAACCAATAAATGCTCATTATTTTCGTGAGAAAGTTCGCGTAAACATTGTTTTGATTCCCTTTCGAAAGGGATAGGAAGCTCTAGAAAACTATTATTAAATTTCAGTTAAATGTATACATTCCCTTTTCCAGAAGTTTATTCGTTTGTTTTGAAACAAAAGCTTGTGGGAAATTTGAGACGAAATGAATGTGCCGGTGAAATTTCAACCTTCAATTTCTTTTATTATTTCGCTTTAGCTTCGGAATGTTTTTACTTTCGGCCTTTCAACGTTTTCTTCTTAATTTTTGTTTCTTTTGCTTTTAGTTTTTATTCTAGAATCAAACGTTTTGTTGTCACCAATGGCAACAGCACTACATTTTGAACTTCATTTTTATCCAATCAGATGCTATGGAAGATATCAACGAAATTATCTTCTATAAACGAAATGATCATCTATCTTGATGTTTCGATATCGATTGTTAATGAAAGAAAATTACTATTTCAAGTTTAAAATTGATTAGCATAGCCTTTTCTGTAATATAGATATTTTATTTTACATTTACTATTCTAAAGTTATAGTTTTTTTATTAATTTTTAATGCTTTTTTACTGTTATGCTTTCTAAATCTCAGTAAGATTATATGCAATTCTATTACCGAATTTTTATTTTCTTTAATCATTTATTATTTTATTCAATTTTTTAAGCCTTTCTACTGAAATCAATAAAGACTTTATAAATTATAAAAAATGACAAAAATCGTTTGCATTTGTTCAATAATATTATTTATTTTAGACTAAATATTCTTTATAAATTATAAAAAATGACAAAAATCGTTTGCATTTGTTCAAT
>BGPR01040115.1:0-14070 GCA_013235015.1 Araneus ventricosus | reverse complement strand
GATTTATTTACGTTCCGGTTGCCATTTTAAAGTTCTAAATCATTCCACATAATCCCTCCGTCTAACTTTAGTTATGGGATTTTTCTTTTTCCTCCAAATTAAGAAAACGGCGAGGTCGAATTTGAGAAATCTCTTGCTATAGGGTAGCCACCGAAAGACTGAAGGGCTTGAAAGAGTCATAACTTTTTCAATTTCTATCTTTTTTTTTATTTTATTTATTTATTTTTGTAGGTCATAGAGCTTACGTTGGAGATTAAAAGGGCTACGTATGATGTCCAGCAAGGAGTAAAACTCATTGAATTTTCTTATTCTAGTGAAAGATTAACCATTCAAACTGGATGGAAGAATCTGAAGGGAGATTTATTTATGTTTCAGCTGCCATTTCAAAGTTCTAAATCATTCCATATATTCTCACCGTCCAACTTCAGTCATGCGATTTGTCTTCCCCCCTCCCCAAATTAAGAAAACGACGAGGTCAAATTTAAGAAATCTCGATTTAGACCTTGCGTCTTTTAACATATGTGTGTGCAAACGCTGCGTTTATAGTGCAAATGGCAAATTAAATCGCGATATTTGAGTTTGCTTTCTCATTTCTGCAAGAAGTTTATTTACATGTACGACAAGTTCACATCAGTCAATTGCAATAATTCTATTCATGCATCCGATAAGAAATTTTATACCATGACTAGGAAGCTACAAAAGCGGGAGAATATTGTACTAGTGAATAAATTACGATTTATTAAACGTTTTGTGATTTATTAATATTTTACGATTTATTAAACGTTTTGTGATTTATTAATATTTTACGATTTGTTAAGCGCTTTGTGATTTATTAATATTTTACGATTTATTAAACGCTTTGTGATTTATTAATATTTTACGATTTATTGCCATTCATTTATGATTAAAATTCCACTATTCATTCATAATTACGATTTTCTAGCGACTATTATTAGGATTTATTTTTGATTATGAATATTATGAAAATCCTTATTACGATTTTATTATTATTATTATATTATTATAAAGATTTTTTATGCTTGCAAGATTTTATAACAACGATTTTACGAATTATTACGCCTTATTTATATTTACAGTTCTATGATTTTTTTGATATTTTGTCTAGGATTTTACCATTTATTATCATTTTATGTTTCAGAATTTACGATTTATTATGATTTTATGATAAAGATTTTGCGATTTATGAAGCGTTATATAGAAAAAAAAAAAAAAAAAAAAAAAACGAGGAAGAATACTGTACACCGTAAACATTTATGTGAATTAATTGTATACTGCGTGTGACTAAACATTTCCATCAATTCATTTATTTGGCACTATCCAGTGATTGGAATGCATGATTTAATATAGAAAGGTATCCTTACATCAGTAAGTTGCTTCAATTTTTTCAATGGTTCCAAAAAAAAATTTCATGCCATGTCTAGGAAGCTACAGACTCGGGAGAATATTGTATCGGTAAACAAATTACAATTTATTAAACGCGGTATGATTGCGATTTATTTCGATTTTCTGACGACTATTAATTTCGATTTTTTTACGGTTTATTTATGATTGCGAATTTATGATTTTACGATTACAGTTCTTCGGTTTACGAATTACATATTAATTCAGTGAATATTAGAAAGTGATAGAACTATTATTTTTAAGTTGTGAAAAATTCTCGTCAAAATGTTATTTACATGAATCATGTAAGTCACAGTTCATTCAAGACCATACTGTACGGTGAAAGGACGCTAGGTTTTAGAAAATCAAGTCTCATTAAGAATTATTTTTCCAATAGCTGTTACAAATTTAAACTAAAGCGCTGGGAAAAAGAGATATCGAATCGAAAATGAATGAAACATTAAATGGCTGCATTTGACGAAATTCACAAATCATATGCGCGTCAAATACATAGATCATAAGTGTCTCTGTGCATTTGATACGCAAAATAATACGCACAAAGTGTATGTATTATGTATCATATTAGAGTTTACCGTTGTGAACGCTCAGCACTGTGTTCTTTTTTGCTGGTCTTATATTATATTCACGATGGATATTATTGTGATATGCAAAAAATGATTATTTTCACTAATTGCCTCTTTTCTTATTCTTATATTCTTCCCAATAAAGTACTGTAGTTAGTGAAAATTCAAATTGACAGGACGGAGAAAATGACGTGGCGTGTCAGTACGACCAGTTAAATTACCCTAAACATAACCCTGGTATTCATATTGTCACGAAGTTGTAAAGTTGTTTCCTGACATGCTAAACTTGGCACTCATTTTGGCGACAAATTTGGCGATCTTGGCGGCAAACTTGGAGATCATTTTGGCGACTTGGCGACAAACTTGGCAACTTTGGCGATAAAAGGAATCTTCTACGAAGGTCATGAATTGTAGTCCTCTTTCTACTAGGAACCCGAAATATCGAGAACCTTCTAGACATTACTATGTGATGTCACTTCCGGTTGAAAAGGAATAATTGTTGGGCTGCATTCATGTAAGTATATGAAATGAGTGTAATGAAATTCTATAATTAAAATATAAGTTATTCGATGACTTTCTGCTCTTTTTATAACCCTGAGACTCATAGTAACATGTGTACGTCATTCACCAGTGATATGGTTGCCCGTAAATTTCTACGTGCTGTCAACTTGAGTTGTTACTGACTATAATTTCTAAAATGTTTTCAAACTAACAGGCCAGCATTTTTAAACTTACAGGCAATCTAAATATATTCAAATCAATGCAATTTTTGAAAAATCATTCTTTAAAATGTTAAAAAGGCTTATACTTTTTATTTCTCAAAATCTCCTTTTGGCAATTTTATGTAGAATCTAGTTCATTTTATTTGCTCCCAAACTATTTGAGAACAAAAAATTCAGAGGCAATAGCCAATTTATTCTGAGTGAACTATTCACAAATGTTATTAATTTATTTTCCGCTTTACCTGTCGAAGTTCTTTCGTTTTCAATATTTAAACTGCACTGTATGGCAGCAACTGCTTCAAAAGTAATCACAAGCCTGAATTTTTACAAATCACTTTTACGTTATGTTTTTCAATCAGATAACAAATCTTGAAAACTTATTCTATGTCTTAAAACATGGTTAATATTAATTTATTTTATTCTATAGAACCAAGAATACCTTTTTTATAAAAAGTCTTATTTTTAATCTTTTGAAATGGAATAAATACATACAATAAGACTTTATAATTACGAGATAAAAAAGTGGCAGCCAACAAGATTCTAAAAGACTTTCAATCAAAATAAATAAATATTGATTTAAAAATAATTTTCTGGACTTATTTATATGTAACAACGAAATATAATATTATTTAAATCAGATTATGTTTATTGAAATAAATGAAAGGAAAGAAACTGACACTCTTGAGACATGATGAGAACATATATATTTTTGAGATTATTTATTAAATAAATACAAAAATAAGAAAAACAAACTTTTCTTCACTGTTTTGTATATCGTTTGATTAGGATAAATAATTTTGCTAAGCAATTTTCCGAGCTAAGAGGAAAAAACAACTTCCAAAAAATAAACCTTTTTTTTCTATGGTTAGTTTTAAAAGAATAATATAAAGTAAAATTAAAAGATATAGTTAATTTATTTTATATAAGCTGAAATAATTTTCCGAGAACTTAATTACAGCATTAAGCGTTGATGTTCAAATAGAAATCATATCCTTAAAAAATTATTTTAGATTTTTTTTTATTAGCACAAAGCAATTTTCCTATTTCAGAGTCACAAAGCCGTAAAAGCTGTTCCGTACTCATTATTTCTCTAAAATAAAGTTTTGCAAATTCTCATTTCTCTCTATATATAGTACATTTAAGGTATGGCGGTAATATTTTAATTCCTTCCAGCGGGCGCGCTTACGCAAATTTTACGACATATCGTATTACAAACATATATCGTGTTATTTTATAAAAATAAATGCAACTGTTATTTATGTTATCTGTATTTATTAGCCTAGCAGTAAACAAAGATTTTATAAAGAAAACTGCATTTAAATATATAAAATAACGATATAAATATGTAATACGATTCACAATTCAAGTATCTCTTGAAAACGCGCGCCCGCTGGAAGGTTAATATTTTCTCATCTGGCTTTTAACTCAAAACTATTCGTTTTTAAATTTCTGCGATCGTGTTTTAAAATATTTCCTTTCTGCTATGCAAAATAATATTTAAAAATAAAATAATATAATATAAAATAAATGAAATGTTCGTATTCCCAAGTTTAAACCTAATTTTTTTTTTATTTAGTGTTCAATAAATTAAAATACAGTAGAGTCCCGCTAATCATCACCCCTCTGGTCCGGACATCCGGTTAATCCGGATGGGATTTTTTTGACCGGATTTTTTGTTTTGTTAATCCTACATCAGTTCGTAGGTTAAAAACGTAGGTCTACGTATAGAGTAGTATTAAAACTAAAATTAAACTGAATAAAAATTTGTACGTGTTTATGAAAAAACATCGATTTTTATACTTTTACCCATCTAAAACTTGTATTACGTGAATTTTAAGGCAAATTCCGTTTAATCCGGACTTTCAGCGATCCGGACAGTGTCCGGTCCCATCTAGGCAGGATTTGCGGAACTCTACTGTAATTCCAAATTAAGTAATAGTTTTCTCTTTTAATATACAAGCGGAAAGAATTAATAAAAATTTGAAACCACAAAAGCGTTAATTGAAGTGATAATTTCAGGAAATTTTATTTTGCTGGCTTTGGGAATCTTAATTCGTTTGTTGAAGACTCCACTTCGCGCTCTCATTTCACTACAACGATTTCATTCAGCTTATGGCCGAAAGAGAAATTGATTTTAATAACAACAGCGCCATTCATTCAGTTACATCGCATTCAAAGTCCATTAAAACGCTTCTCTGCTTATATACGACTGTGACACAAAAGATACCTTTCCGGGCTACAAAAACATGTGGTTTATATGAACATCTGCCTTCGCCAAATGTTTCTGCTGCTTTATGGCAACAGACTCTCAAACTTTTCTTTTATTGCGAAACGAAGTGCCATGGGAGAAAAATGAAGACAGGAGGATTCTTACATTTATCATTCTTATTTAATCAGCTACGATTGTAGTCCAGATACAGCCGGATATTTTACTTTACCGAATCCGAAATTTTCACGTTTCAGAAACGCAAACTCATTATCATTTTCAGATTTGTTTTAGAACAAATATATTGGGCGTCGACTCTAAGCATCGGCCATTAGCTAATTTCTAAACCGTTATAGACAGGCATATACTTCCAGTTAGAAAAATGATGGAAAGAATTATATTTTATGCTCTTTGAGTACATCAGTGTATTGTAGAAAAATAATTACGTAGTCTAAACTTTTATATAACCCCAACCCCCGATTCTATTATTCATATTTAGTAAAACATTCTCGACGCAATGACATTTAAAACAAAAGTAGTTCCATTCTTTTGTGACTAAAGCTGACCGAGTTATCAAGCTTTCAATAGACCAATATAATGGCGGCCTCGGGGAAGTCCTACCAATCACTGCCCAGCGCTTGCTCGAAGCGGCCGTTGATTGGTTTAAAATAATGAAATTCGAAGCTCCATAACTCTGTCAAGTTTAGTCGTAGAAGAGTGGAATTTCTTTTTTATTTAAAATGTTAGTGTGTCACGAATAGGTTTTGAAATTAGCTATCGGACAACGATTAGAGAGGACAACCTGCATAATAATTGATGCGTTAACTGAAAAGTAATTGTCTGAACCAAAATGTCTTGTTTATCCGACGGTATTTTCAGTTGTCAGCAAATAATATATATCGTTAAATGAAAAACAGTTCGAGTTATTAACTAATTTTCTTTTATTACGGGGGAGTGACGGAATGTACGTACATCTTGGTTTAAGTTTCAAGCCAAAAGAAGAACAGAAAATCCCTGCTTTTTCTCAGGTAGGGATTTAACAGATAGACAAGTGATCAAAGTGAAGGGAATAATAGCTATTTTTAGTAAATTACGTAAGTGTTTTAAGGAAAGTCTGGAAAAGAATTCGCGATTTATGTTTGCGCATGGAAGCAATTAGAATTTTCTTTTAGTAATAAATATGCCAAAACGAGATTTAATATACCTCCAGCGCGGGAAATAGAACGAAACTGGAGTTTAAGAAAAGTGATTTTGGAACACATTAAGACTTTAAAATATATAAAATTACCAAAAAGAAAACTAAACTTAGCAATTATGTTTTTAAGTTTTGAGAAGTGAAAAAGGTAAGTAAGTTCGTGGAATGGCATAGTGAAAAAATAATTAGTCATCAATATTTTTTTAAAAATAATATAATGTGGTTTTCTGATAAAAATGAAAATATGTACGCATATCATATAAATATTTTGAATCACTTGAAATTGTGTCGGATTTCCACTCCATGATAATTTTTCGAAATTTTTGAAAAGAACTTACAATTATTCCTGTTTAATTCAGAACTAAATTATCAAATAAAGAGTTCATCATCTGATATTATTTTGTATATATGCTCTACTCGTTTAAATATCGCGGTCTTATTTTATTTGTTTTTAACTATGAATTGAAATGAACTCAAAACGAAAGAAAATGAAGATTTAAAACTTGGTTAATAAAATTTTTATTCAAGAATATGCTTCATAAATATGATTCTAATCTTTTTCAACCTCATAATCTTTTTTCAACTCTGGTGTTCTAAAATATGGAAATTCGTCAAAATCTCGAGAAATAATTTTTGACGGTTATTACACTTTCTCTGTTTACTAATTGTGTAAAAATATAGGATAAGGTCATTCAAGTCGTACCACAGCCTAAGTCGTACCGATGCCATTCTAACATTCTTTTCGTCGAATCTGCAACTCTGACTGTAATGCGATGACTACTATAGCACCGGCGATGTTAATTCCATTATTTAGAACGGAGATTCGATGCGTTGCAACCTAACCTCGAGGAAAAATTAGTTTTCGGTAGTTTTCTTATAGTTTTCGTGCATATTGCGTAAGACACGGATTATAAATAAAATGTTGTTATTTCTTAGGGTATCATTCTGTGCTATTAGAATAATTGCTTTTATGCCTCTATAATACTCTGGTTCGATTCATTCTTTTACAAAGCTTATTTAAAATATTACATGTGACGTTGCTTAAGTCGAGCCTCAAACGATGCTTAAGTCGTACCAAGTAAGCTTTAAGGATTTCTTGCATGGACACATATCATTTATAGAAAGAGAATATTGTTCTTTTCAATATGTAATGTGAAATGCGCTTTTTCTAATTGTTAAGCAGGGTTCATAGACGTGGCAAGACGTACCGATAAGATTTAGAGACAAGAACATATAGACGAGGCGTTATGAAAATTACCCAATGGTGATATGGGCTTCAATGAAAGTATAATATTCCTAAACCGAAATTGCGACGTCACCTTCTAGAACTGAATAAACATTATGACTTCGGAAAACCGAAAGGATTGACGGAGGATTAATTCAATACCGAATAGTTGACTGAAATAATAGTATATACAGGGTGTTTTTGCCTCGTTTGCTTCCAAGGTACGACTTAGGACATAGGTGGTACGACTTAAGAACCGGTTTCCTTAGTCGTTGCGATATTATTACTTTAAAATTTGTTTATTTCCTTCCACATAGTACGAGTATTTTGAACTTTATTATAATAAAAAGGTGCAATATTCATAGAAGTTGTGAATAATGCAAAATGTAATCCTTCATTTAGTAAAACCTTTAATTTGTAGACCTTTCCCTTAGAGTTACTACTTAAGCAACTTTACCTAAATAAAATTGAAGAGATTGAAATATATCCAGGAAGTTACTAAAACTCTAACTAGAATAAACCAACGTATTTGTTCACAACTTCTTAATAAAGAAAAAAAATAAACTTTTGATCGAACCTCCATAGAGGATTATTGATGCAAATTTAACTATAACAACAGTTTATTTGGCTACATAGTGGTAAAATAAAATCACTATAATGCTTTTAATGAAACAATACAATTTATATTTTATGCAAAAACTTTGAGTAAAAAGAATAATATAATATATTGAGATAACCGAGATACAGAAAGTTACAGGAAATAAAAAATATTAAGTCGGGGAATTTTCCAATCTGATGTGAAATATAAAATATGCAACTTTATTTTACTATTATCTCCTATTTATCTTATTTGCGAATTCTTTGTCAGAAAGATTTTATGGCTGAGATATAAACAGCATCTTTCTTTACAATGCTAAATTTTCACGTTAAATATTACTTTTCTTTCTGAACAAACATATCATGAAAATATCTTTGAATGAATAAGCTAAAGATGGGATGCAACATTAAAATTTGTATTTCTCATGGGAAGTCTGATTTTGTGAATGGAATATATCTTAAAACAGAAATATGACGAACATTCATTCATCATTGTTGTGAAAAATTTTGATAATTTGAAGTATTGCTAATTAAATGTACAAAAATAAGTAATCTATTGAGTTGAAAAGATTTATGCTTTGGGAGTAAACAAACATCTATGCGCATTATAAAGAAATCAAGCAGATGAAGAATCTATTTCAGCATTTTAAAAGACGCACTTAATTTCAGTATGAAAAATATTTTGAGCTTAGGTCATTAAAGATTACTTAAACTAGATGAGCATTCATAAACTTTTATATCAAAATTAACTAGGTATTAAGTTTCTTCTAAAATTGCGAAGTATTTAATAATTTTAGTTGAATTAAAACCTTTTTCAGCTGCTTTGGATGAAAAAAGTTATTATTAATTTTGAATAAAAACTACAAAAAATCCCGATTTGGAACCAGAACTGAATAATGAATTTGAATGACATAAAAAAAATAATAAGTTGGCTTTTAAGTTGCCGTGACATAGAAAAGCTCTTAACCTTACATTGCACAGAAATTCAGAATTTCTTCATTAACATTTTTAACTTTTTTTTTATTAAAAAACTAATTTTGATTTATTTCATTATTAAAAAATAAAATTATTTATCTATTACGTTTTTTATTTGAAAAAGGATAGTTTCTTAATTAAATAATCAATACTGTAAATCAATTAACTTCAATTAAAAATATGTTCAAAATTGAATTTTAAATTATTTTCCTGTATTGTTTACACAATATTTATTTAAAATTTAAAAATCATGCATTGTGAGATTAAATTGCTATCTTCCTTCATGATGAACCGAAATACAAAAATGCAGTCCCTTCTGTTTTAAAGCAGAATTTCTTCATGATCGAGATATAATCTGAATGAAAAATTCCTTTTCCAGACTTTTCAATAATTTCACTTTGGAATTATTTGTTTCAATCATATTTTTTTCCCTACACACTATTTAATATCCATATTTCATCACTTAACTTTTTTTTACAGTGATGTTAAAGTGGAGATATCGGTAAATTCATTTTTTTCACTTCATTGTAATATATACGTTAACGGAAGAATAAATAGAATTAGAATAATAATTTTAAAGGAATCCCTTATTTAAAGTGCATCACACACTGTTTGACTTGGGATTATTATATATATCATTTTGAATACTAATCTGACCTATTATTGAGGAAAAGAAAAGGAAATGTAATCAATTTCTGTTCTGATTTATTTTTTAAGCTTTGGCAAAATAATTTCTGCAATCATAGTAATTTTATGATGTGACTTCCTTACCTGAATACCTCTTTCAGCGAATATGAAATTTATATTGCTTGATTATAAACGAATAGATATTGTATTATAACATTCTTAATTCATTTTTTGACTTAGAGAAATTCTTCAGGAATAAAGTTTTTGCTTCTTCAGATGTGAAATTTTGCATGACTCATTCACTTAGTCGTCATTTACGAGGCATGTTTTTAAAAATTAATGCACTTCTGATGCCATTAGCCATTTTTTGTTGTAAAAATATGCGTCAAAGAAAAACGATTTTTTGAGGTTTTTAATCAATTAGATAAACTTTAAATCAAGTTTTAACTTTCTAACCTTCAATCTATCCGTTCTAACTTTCTATTTGGGGCCGTTCAAATATTAAGTAAGCACCCAAGGGGGGGAGGGGGTTTCCGATTTGCTTATTTTTGCTGACAAGGGGGAGGGAGAGTATGAGTGATGCTTACGTAAGACATTAAAATCACTTTATTTCCGAAAATCTCTTGTAACTTGCACAAATAATTTAATTTAAAAAAAAAGTTAAATTTGGCAAAAGAAAATTAAACTTGATTTTCGTAAGCTTAAACTTTAAATTGTGAGGAAATTAAACTTACATTTTTTATTTTCATTTTAAGCCGAGTTAGAGTTTTTTTTATTTGAATTAAGTCCTAAAATTTTTAAAATTATATTATTACTGTTATACGTTTTGTAAAAAAAAAGAACGGGGAGGGGTTGCAGTTTGCTTACGAAGACATAAGAAGGGGGTTTGCGATTTGCTTATTTTTGCTGACGTGGGTGGGGGGACAAAAAATACCAAAAACATGCTTACGTGATATTTGAACGGCCCCTTTCTAAACTTTAAATCGATTTTCTTTCTTGGAATTTTACGTTCGTTCCGTTGAGGATAAATATATTTTGCTATCTCAACATATTTTAAGAAAACGAAATCAAAATCGCTTTAATCATGAAATCATAATCCAGAAAAAGCATGAAACAATACCTTTACTTAGAAAAATTATTCCGTCAAACACAGTTGTGTGAATCGGCTTCCTATAGCCTTTGTCAACTCAATTTTCCAGTACGGGGAAAGCTACACCGTGTATTTTTACTCCCAGTTAAATAGTTCCGATAATGATCCTAAATGCATTTAGAGGTAATTCTTATATATCTGAGTAGAATTTATTTATAAACATCAGTAGCATGTAATCCGGATAATGAAACTTTATTTTTAAGACGAACATTTTTTGCTTTCATAGAGATCTTTCTAAAGGTCTAAGATGACTAGAAATTCGTATGAAGTCATTCGTCATCATAGTTTATGCGGTCGAGCGTAGCTTTCTGGCATCTCAACTTCAATTGTCACTGAACTCAACGAAAGTACTTATCTAGAAGTTCGTATGTGTTAAAGTAACTTAATCGCACATTACCTCATTTAGTTTCAGTACCATTACGTTATGTTAGCCCTTGAAAGCCCGATTTTTTAAAAATTGATTTAAAAATGTTTTTCGACTTTCATTTCTTGAATAAAAATTGGGAAAAATAGTTTAAAAATTCTATTTTGTTTTAAGTATGGTTTATGGCTAGAAAACAGTTTGTTACTAACTGACAGCACTGTGCTTTATTTCAGAAAAAAAATTTCTTAATAAAATCCTATAATGTCAAACACAGATGAATTTTAATAAATAATAATAAGGATGAGGAATTTCCTTCATCATTGTAGAATAAAATATGGTATTCTCAAGCGCGCAAACAAGGTCAAAAAGGTGAACACTCGAGTGAAAAACATCAATTTACTTTTTTTTTATCAGCACTCAGGCTGCCATCTATATATTGTTGCGAACGTCTCTCTGTGGGTGTATGGTGTAAACAGTCCAACACGCAGGGATAATGGGGAATGAAGGTTTATTTATAAATATGCAGGAACACACGTAGCACAGGTACAGGAAACATTAGTTCTTGCACAGATTACCAATGTATTCACAGGTAATAACAGTTCAGCAATTTGTTATCTAACAACACAAACCGTCAGTAAATAACTAGTAACAACAATAACTGCACTTTCAATAGCGCTCAGCTCAGCAGCTCCTAGCTCGCACTGCTGAAGAAACTCTCAAGTCGTTCCCAATGGATCAACACTACTCCGTCGTCCAAGCGCTCTACTTATATAGTTTCCCCGGCAGGCCGTGACGTCACATGGAATAATCTAGCACATTCGTGGCTATCTTCTCTCCTAATAGAGATATCGAGAAGATTCCATATTTCGTCGCCAAATTTCTCGCCAAATCGTCAAGTTTGTCGCCAAGGTCAGGGGTCCAGACGGGGCTGCTTTCGGTCATCTCATACTTACCCCTGTAAAACTCTCTTCCCAACCATAAGCCTCACATTGCTGGGAAGCGACTTTCCATGTTTGTAACAATATCATCAATTAATTTAATAAAATTTTTAATATATATCCTTTGGAATTATATCCTATCAGAAATGAGAGATTCAGTCTTATTCTCAAGACTTTAGAAGACAAAATTGAGTGCGTTGCTTAAAAGCAATAAAGGGGCATTTAAGGGTTAAGTGAAAGTGATTGGTGTCTTTTTAGTAATTCGTATTGGCAGTCTCATTACAAATCCTTTTTTTGTATCCTGGGCAAAGTTCATAAATATAAGTGATATTCATTTCATAAATACTGTGTTCCTGCTTTTCATTATGATAGACCTGCTGTAAATAAAAGCTTATAATGCGATCCATCGGATTCTGAAATATATTAACGCAGTCATTTATCTCCACGGATTTGTAATAATATTAACGACACCGAGCTTGTTGGTTTGTGTGGATCTAGAGTATAAATTACAGAAACGATGCAGCTGGGACATACAAAAAATGGCACGTCCTCTTTTCTTATTCTTTAATTCATTTCCATTTCTTTCCACAACGCAAACACGATTCTTTACAACGAATTTCTCGAGTGAAGAAATTTATTTTTCGTTTAAAACTGTTCTCAAGTCCACTCGGCCTTTCTGTTTCCATTCGAAGAAGCTCCAAAAATGCACAGGAAGCTCTCAGTGCCAAGAAATGACAAATTTTTTTTATTCCAACTCGCATTTTTGCTCTCCCAAGAAACGCAATTTCCTCTGACTCTTATATTCGAAAGTAAAAAATTTTCCCTAAAAATCCCTTTTCATTTCTCATTCCGTTTGGTAGCTTTTGCTTCAAAAAACCTCCCGCGAATCACGCGTCTTTTAGATTTTCTCTGTGCTTTTGAATTATGAGGCAAATTTAATAGCGTTTTCCACTATTTCTTAGCCATTTATTTTTCCATTCAAAACACACGCATTCAAATTCCCTGCTCTCGCATTTATGCTGCGAGAAAAATTCTCCCCTTCTGCCTTTTTGGAGGACGGAAAAGAGCAGGAATTCAGATAGGATGGGCAGAAGTCTGAGCAATTTCTAAAGCGTCATTCTTTTTTTTATTTTTTCCCGCCATCTCCTTCTTCTCCCTATCACTCCCATTCTAAAGATCTTTTCCAAAGACTAAAGAGAAAACTATTCCCTCCTTTTCCTTTTCATGCAACTCAACTTCACTCGAAAGGAAGATTCCAATTCCTAAAAAGAAAGAAAATGAAAAAGGAACGGATGGGGAAAAAAATCGTCTGCTCTTCTCCCTGGTCTTTTCATTTCGTTCCACGTTTATATTCGTGAAAGTAATTATACCGAAGAAGAAGGGCTTTGAAAGGAAGGCCTGCCTTGCCTTCATCCATCTCATTCCCTTTCCTCTCTTCTTTTTTGCGTCCCCCTTTCCCCTAGAAGTCTCGACAGCTTCGCAATAACTTTCGCTGCTGTTCCCGCGCTCATCAATAAAGCACCGTGAAGCCTAAATAAACAAGTAAGTTACGTCTGAGGAATTCAATTTAAATGTGGAAAGACAAAAATGCTTTTAATCAAGCGGCCAAAATTATTTTTTCAACTTTCTCGTGTTTTTTTGCTTTTAATTTTTCTTAATGAAAAAGTTCGTCCAAGGTTGGTGTTCCGGTGTAGAATTATTTTTGTCGAACGCTTCGTGTTTTAAGAAATGTCGAATACTGATAATGAAAATTTTTGTTAGTTTTTTTTCATTTTTAAAATATTAATAACGTCTTGGTAAGTTGATGAAAAATCTTAATAATATGAGGTACGAAAAATCTCCAGAGGAAAATTCGAGAAACCAGTTTATCATCAGTCGAATATCTACGTTTGGTTATCGGTGATACTTTATTTGAAATCAAATGTTATTTAACTTTTAAGAAAAACTTCTCTCAATATATAATAGAACATTGTACATCCTTTAAAAAAAAAAATAGTGTATTTTATATACAAAGCAGTAAATTTTTTTTTTACATTTTAAAATTGTATTTTTTGTGCTAACTAATACAAACATTCTTACCAATAGC
>BGPR01040114.1:414-14071 GCA_013235015.1 Araneus ventricosus | reverse complement strand
ATATATATATATATATATATATATATATATATATATATATATATATGAATTTTTAATAATTTTAGCAAATTCTGCAATTCTGCAGCCTTAAAGGACAAATCACCACTGCCTTTACGTAAATTTTAATGATACACACAATGCTGAGAGAAATAATTTAACATTCTTGTCTGATATTAGGCTATTTTCCTGTTTTATGTTAAATTTTATTTTCTCAAGTTGTCTTACCATTCTTTATCAAGTCGATAGTTGCAACTATTTGCCAATGAAACTGAGTGCTATGTGTCATTGGAAATTTTTTTTCAATCCTTGATGATTGGATGATGCACTATTAGACAAATATTTGCATTTCGCAATTTTTCTGTGTTGAATAAATTTTCATTTCTGCAATAATGTATCTCCATATAAATTTGTGAGCAGCCCCTTTAAATTTAAAAATTAATATATCTCTGCAAATTTTGCAGATAGAATCATGAAACTTAGTTTATACATACATGAGTGTAAAAAGGAACATTTTACTCACTGAGACTTTTGCTGTATGGGAAATGTATAAAATTTAATTTTCTTAACTTTTCATTTTCAACTCCCACAGAAACCAAAGTGTTTTCACACAAATTCCCACCTTATTTGATGAAACTTTGTAATTGGAAGTATATGTCTAAATGCAATATTTAAGGAAATAAATGCTTGTTCCACATTTTTGGGACACCTTGTGTATTCCTTTTTGTGTTCTTTGATTGTGACTGTTTAAAAGTAAATCAATATAAATAAAACTGAAACACCATTTTTTTTTGTACACTATAAAAATCCAAATTACTGAATAGATTTTCTTCATATTTTGTTCACAAATACTAAGAAGCACAAGGAGGATTTTAGGGATGGTTTTGTGATAATTAATTAAATAGTGTTTTATTAATTAAAAACTGTTTCCACTGCTTATGCACAGTTCAAGCTCTTCTGACTCACTAAGAAGGCTAAACACCAGTGGCAGACAGGCCAGGTTGCTAGCTTGCCAACTCCCTTGCACATAAGTCAGTATGGGCCCTCAGGATATGTATGTGTATGAGAGAGACAGAAAGGAAATAACTCTTTTTTTCCCCCCAGCAAATTTCCTATGTTCTCTCACACTTAATTTCAGTTTGGTTAAAAAATTCTCAAAATGACATTATAGTTCCAAATATGCAGTATGCTATTCTCCCACCAAAATTATTTCCAGTTCAATCATAAATTTCACTTCTAATAATATGTATAATACTTGTAAACTGTAATTATATATATAACAGATCTTTAGATAGGAATACATTATATTAACTTTAACCCTCTGATTCCTAAGGCCATTGAAATAAAGGGATCTCAAAATACAAAAACATCCGAGCTCCTCTATCAAAGATAAGGGAAATTCACTTTCCCCTCTCAAAAACCACAATGACAGTTGGCATTGTCCTGAATTATAAGAAAACACCCCTCTTCCCCAAACACATCTGGTCGAGCCACTCTAACGAAGAAAGCATTGGCCATGGATGTGAAATCAGTCACACTTAATGAAAGGGGGTAGAAATTTCAAAGTGACATTCGGACCTTTTGGACAGCTATTGTCTTTTGCTTGAAGGGACGTATGGGACAGTCCCATATCGATAGAGTTAATTTCTTGTATTTAAAATAAATAAAATTAAAAAAATATATAATGACATTGTAGACATGAATGGGTCCCCATTAACTTCTGGCAACCAATATTTTCAGATTCAGTCCACCACTTCTGAACTCTAATATAATAAAAGTGAAATGCATAAATAGTTTGTATGCTATAGAAATACAAACTATTGAATAGGTTTCCTTCAAATTTCATTCACAAAATACTATGGCACATCCATATAAATAAAAGTGAAATGCAAAAATATTTTGTCACTTAACAAGCAACACCACCTATCTCAATTTTTTGAAATTTCAAAGAGGAAGAAAAAAACTGATTTTTTTGCAATGAAGAATGAATATTTCTTAATTTTTTTAGCATCTAGTAGGAAGATGTGATCTCATGTTCATATCAGATGTAAAAAAAAACATTCATAAATATTTGCTATTGGTTGCAAAAATTCAGTTTTTTTCTTCCTCTGTGAAGTTTCAAAAATTGAGGTAGGTGGTATTGCTTGTTAAGTGACAATTTTGTATTCTAATAGAAGTCCAAACCTGGTGGTGAATCCACATTTGGTGTTGAGCAAAAGTAGAAATTCCTACCTATTGCCTGTTCCTCAGTCGTTAAGGCACTTTACGCCAAGTCTTGTAGGTCTGAAGTTTGATCCTCTGATGGTACTTTTCTTTTTCAAGAGAAAACTTCAGCAGTCTGTAAAACTGATGCATTTATAACCATATTCAACAGATTGTCTTCAAATTTTGATCATACAAGGAAGGTTTCATGATAATTAAATAGTTTAGTATTTAATTAATTTTCAGGACTGCATGTTTGTCCTTTATAGACTGTTAGTTTGTACTTTTATTAGTTTATTCTTTACTGATTTTAATTTTTAAAAAGTTACAGACGAAAGTTAAAGGTAATTTTCTGTTTTACAATACTTTATGTTAAAATAATTTTTGCATTAAAGCTATTAGACATGCAATTATTTTCATCCCGAGCAACACCAGATATATCAGCTAGTACTATATGCACAGTGGTGTAGCTGGAACTTTTGCCGCCCGGGGCAAACTTGCAACATTCCGCCCTTTCTTTACAAGAGACATAAGGCACATAAACCTCAAAATAAAAAAATATATCCAGAAAACAGTTAGTCAGTAATGTAATTAGTCATTTGAAGCCTTCGATTTCCGCAGATAGATTGAGATATCGCGCGTCCACCACCGGTCTTTCTTTCACATATCAGCAACTTTCCAACAAAAGGCAAAAAATTGTGAATTACAATAATTACTTTTTTTTATGTACACAATGACTGAGCTCATGCCACTGCTTTTCTTAGTTATAAAATTGTTTTTCTGCATATCTGATTTTGCCGTCCCTTTTGAAGTGTCGCTCAGGGTGGACCACCACCACCACCCCTCTTTAGCTACACCACTGTATATACATTTTAGACTAAAGAATCTAGAAGGAAGGAACAGAAACTCATTTTTTTGAAATTTTTTTCTCGCCTCTCAAATTGGAAGTGCAATGTTCATTTTAGGTTTTGTTTTTAAAAACAATATTTTCTTATAATGCGATAGTTATTGATTTTATGTGTTACAGTTAAAGCTTAACTAACCTGCAAGCTCGGAAAACTCTGATTTCCGGATACTTGAAAATAGGATCCGGATAGTTGAATGTGACGTGAAAAATGGCGAGGGTAGAGTGTAGCCTTTTTTTTTTCCAAGATTTTTTTGGCCAAATAATTTGTTTTTGCCATCTTGAAATGTGCATTAAATATAATTTTTAAGAATACTTCTATATCTTCCATAACATTGTATTTACATAATATATTATGAAGATTTTAATTTAACATTGATGATTTAAAAAAAATATGATCTGTAGCCGAATTTTTACCATAAATATATAGATTGTAAAAATAAACATATAAAAATAACCGACAAAATTGAAAAATATTCTACTCAGAAAGCATAATAAAACTCTTTTAAGTGATCATAAACAAATCCCAGATTAAATATCAAAATCCAATTATCTTTAGAAAATTGCAGAGCCACGCTGCGGCCTCCAATTCTCCCAAGCAGAGTGATATTACAATCGGAATCAACATCTGCCGGTATTTGAGGTAACAATAAAGCAAAAGTAAGAGACTTACTAATCTGAGTACCCCCCCCCCCTGCATGAACTTTTTTTTTTTATCGACTGTCCCTTCACCTTTTTTTTTTTTTTTGCCGATTTTGATTTTAGGTTTTTTGCTAAGGAAGATCTTTTATTTTTTGTCTCTCACTTATTTGACACCTGACATAAAGAAAGTCTGTGTGTATGCATAGTACTGTATATTGCTTTTTTTTTTTCCTTCTACGCCCCTCCATGCAGAGCGAACGTTGCATTCCTGAAATAAATTGTCCGCGTGAATGGAACAGAGCGTGCGTGTTCTAAATTTTGGCACGCAGATGTAAAACTTTTAGAAAAACTCATTTTCTAATTTTTCTGGTTAGTTGAGCTTGCCGGATAATCAAGAGTTTACTGTATTTTATAATTAGCATCCAGCTGTTATCAGATTTTACGTATTATCCTCAATTCTGCTTTCATGTTACATTGTGAGAACCTACTTATGCATTTTCACTGTGATCATGCGATTTCATACAGTGTCATAATGATTGATTGTCGCCAAATATTTCCTTCTGTGAAAAAACTAAATTAAATGGTCTGGCAGTTAAGAAAATATTTTCATCCTTTGTCTATTTTTAAGTATCCTGTTTATGAGGCAAGAAATTGATATTTATAACTTTTATTAAAATATTTTATGAACGATGATGGCTTTAGGTGAAATTTTGTATTACAACATTATACTTCAGTATATAACACAATGTTTGGCTATGATATCGTAAAAATTTGCTTGGATAATGCAATTGTTGGTATTACAAAACTATGGCAAACAGAAAGAAGTTGTGTTATACTTCTTCACACACTTAAATTTTCTAGGTTTTTTTGCTCTTAGTGCTGTTGCTCTGCCTGGCATTATTAACCGCTTCTCGTAGCATCAGTCATCGTTTAAAAAAATTTCCTGTGCATGGTGTGTATCAGGTTCTGTGATGAACATAATATTACATTTATTTGATCTAAACAGCTGATACTTTTTTACTGAATTGATTGAGACCTCTTATGAGTACAGTTTAATGAAACATGTAGGGATTAACAGCAAATGGACCAAAATCAACTCACGAGGATAACTTTCTGTATCATTTCATATCTTTGCATGAAGGAAGAAAGACAATTGTTGACAATTTTAGTTTTAAATTTATTTTCTGATTTTTTTTTTGGTTCTGCCCTCTTTTGTGTTTCCGCTTGATTTTAAAATATCCATTTTAATCTATTTTTCATGTCATGTATCCCAGTTTCATGTATTAATACTTTAAGTAGAAAATCGTTTCAAATGTGCATAATATTAAATAATCATAACTACTTGAAGTTAATTGCTTTTAGTGCAGTTGTGTTAATTGAGACTGTGCTTTGCTTGATAATATGCCAGTTTAGTTTAATGTTTTGATGATTGGTATTTTGAATATTTCATGTGTTATTTTGGTACAGCTTTGACATAGGACCCCAATGAAGATATATTTTGTTTTGGCGACTTTTTACGTTTGGCATCAGTCGCGGGACAATGTTTGGCTAGGCAACAAAAAAGTCAATAATACAAAATATTGCCAGTGGGGTTCTATATCAAAGCTGTTCTTTTATTTTGTGTTTAGATTTGTGAAATCATTATTATATGAATATCTCATATAGTCATATTATTATATAAATTCACCACATAATATATAAATGAATATTATTTCAAATTGTGTATTGTTGAATAAGAACACGATGAAAAAATTTAGTTAATGGATATTTATAAATATTTTGTGAAAGAAATGCTTGATTAAATTAAATTTCTTAAAATGCCTGAATGTAACATGCAAGTTTTTATTTTTATATTATCTTATATTAACAAATCCTTTTATTTATTCTTTCAAGTATATTATTTATTAATGATTTTGCTTGGGTCATTGATATCTGTTGGATGTATGTTATTTTTTTACTGTTTACTGAATCATTGAAAAAATATATATATATATATTTTTTTTGAAGCATTGGTGTTTTGAAACGACTTTCGAACAGGATTTTTTTCTCCTGGTGGTTAAGAAATTGGTTTGAACATGAATCTTTTACTAAGCAGCAATAAATTTAAAGAATTCACCATGAAAAAAAATTGAAAAATAATGGTGAATCTGAATTAGAAATAAAATAAAGAATAAATATATCCTTGGGAAACTAAATTATCGAGTCAAAATTTTATTTGAAGGTAAAGGTTTTAAGAATATTTTGTTTTTACAATAGACTGATGAAGAGAACTGGGCTCTTACTTCCATGGAATTAACTTACGATACTGCAGAACCATTATTTGATGGAGCTGTTAATGGTAAAATTTCATTTTTAACACTTTTTTTATTTAAAAAATTTAATGTGCATATTATACAATTGTTCTGTTTGTTTCCTCATTGTATAATGATTTTTAGCTATAAATTAGTTTGTCTTTTTTTTTTTTTTAATTTTTTTTTTTTTAAATTTTAAGTCATATTTTGGATATTATTTATTCACTTTGGCAAATTATAGCCATTTTAAAGTGTCAGTTAGTTTTTTCTTGTAATGCAATTATAATTATTAATCAAGTAATTTACTGGCATAACTAGCCAATTATTCTTAATTTGAAAAGGGAAATAGTTTTTCATGATATTAATCTTGTCATGATTATTTTTTATACTTGTGTTGATAATAAAAATCACCAACTATAGTCTTGCATTGATAAAAATATTATTATCTTTATAAAAATGTGAGTCTAGTATGCATAATTTTATATTTTGATTTAGCAGATTAAACTTTTTTTTAGTTTTATTTATTTATCTACTTTTATAATGGCATTGTTTGTTTGCTTATACTTTGCTTTGTATTAAATGTTCATTTATTAAATTGCTTTTTGTTTAAGTTATTTATTTTATTTACTTTTTATAGATATTTGTTGCTTACTGAATTTTTCGTTTGATAATACTTAGCTGAAGTGAAAGGTATACAAGTTCATTTTTCTCTTTTTATTCCTGCATATTATTTGTGACATTGTTTTCTTTGTATTCATATTAGTTATTCATTTTGTAAAAATAATATCTTTTGATTTGTCATTTGCTTGTGCATGAGCTGTAGAGGAGTGGTCTTTTTTTCTTTCCAAGAAAATTTATTACTTCCAACGTTTTCACTTTTAATTTTTTAATATTTAAAAAAATTTTATTTTCAGATTATTTTTAGATTATAAAGTGTATGTATTGTAGAAATGATGCTTGTTATTTGTTTACCATTATGTAGCTTCATATTATATTTTAATATTACACTGAATTTTTCAGCTGGCAAAAAAACTGCCAGAAGTAAGGACATTACATTATTTGAAACTCCATTGAAAAATTCCTATTTCTGTCCTGGTCAAGAAATTGTACTTCTTTATGCTGTAAACAAGCAAGTTGTTACTGTGAGAATAAGAGACTTGCAGTTGCAACCATTTGAAATAGAGAATGGGCAGTTCTCTCCAAGTAAGTCCTTCTTCTTTTTCTTATACAAAAGTTAAATGTCGCAAATCCGGACCTTTTTCATTCTGTTCTCCCCTCCCCTCCCCAAAAAAATCCAAACTTTTATCTAACAAATCGCCGCCCAGAGTCAGCAGAAACCAGTCGTAATCATCTGGGGAGGGAAAAGATTTAACCATGTGTACAACAATGCGACGAAGGTATTGCAGGGGCTGTTGTAACGAATTGCAGAGTTACAATACCTTCATCCTTCCCCTCTTTAGCACTCAAAATGAACTAGTCCAGAATGTAAGAAATGTTATCAAATAATTGCCAAAAATGACGCCTTTGAAGTACTGCATTGCGATGATAAAGCCCTGACAGTGTGTCAGCTCACCGATGTTGAAATAGGCAGTATGGTGTTGATGAACTCCAAAATTTCGGTATCCACTAGCAAGGAGAGCGAAGAAGAAACACAAGCGGAAGATAAAATGAATTGGCAGCTTAGTGGAAGTGTTGAACACCACAATATAAGGACTTGAGCAAGGAGACTTTATTTCGGAGTTGGACATAATGGCGATATATAAAATAAAAAAGAAGTTACTTAATCAAAAACCCAAACTAATGAAGCACCTCACTTTAAATGAAATGTTTTGTAAAAATGTTAAAATTAATAAGAAATAATATTAATTATGTTTATAAATCAAAGAAAACAAGTAATAAATAAGTTTTTTTTAAAAATTTAAATTGAATTATGTGTTTTATGTTAAATTCACTTCTTAATATTGAAATGATCTAAGATCCGGAATTATCCCAACAATTCTGGATTTGTGACATTCAACTTTATTACAATTTTGTAAAATATTTTTAAAATTATATTTTAGTTACGTTTAATAAAATTGGTTTCAAAGAAACTGATGCTGTTGTTCTTTGTAATGCATTTAACAGCATATAAAATTGCTTATGTATTTGTTGTTTTATTTCTTATCATTTTTGGATGGAATGAAGGTATCCTAATAGGATTTAATAATTCAGCTTTTATTTTGTGCAGTGTCGGTTAATTGAAATAATTATTTTATGTCAAAATATTTTTGTAAATCCTTAATATTGAGTAAATACATAATTATAGATTTACTACCAATCAATGTATTAGAATGCATTGTGTTATGGTTTTCTTCACATGAAATATTATTTGCATTAATGTTTTAGAAACCCTGTAATAATTACAGGTATATATTTAGGAGTAAGTTATCAAATTAAATTCTATGTATTTAAAAGAGGAGAACTAATTTAATTAAAGCTCTTCATTTTTGTAGAGTTACTGCTGGGACATGATGCTTGAACACAATTTGTATTTACGATAAATTTGATTTTTTCCTATTTGATTGTGTGGAGTAGATTGTGTTTAATGCGATGTATTATAAGTAAAACATGAGGACTATAATAAATTAATGTTTCCACAGCTCAGCGCTGCAGTAAAGTTGTGTTTAATGCGATGTATTATAAGTAAAACATGAGGACTATAATAAATTAATGTTTTCACAGCTCAGCGCTGCAGTAAAGTTGTAATTGATGAAGAAACTCCGTATGTTCAAGATGAAACAGTGCCCTTTGCAGTTGGATGCACCTTGGCCTTAATAACTCTCATTATATTGCTGGGTTTCTCAATCCATCGAGCTTACCATGCTGCTAAAGTGGACTACAACTCGATGGAATAAGGAATGTTATTACGTGTTGAAGAACTTGGAAATGAGACTTCCAAGCAACTGATATAAAAACTTGCAGACAAAGAAAATAAAGTGTATTTGCCACTTCTACAAGAACATTTATTAAAGCCTTTATGAAATGATTTGAATATTATTGTGCTATCGAGCATATATTAATAGATGAAATGAGACTAATATATTTTGAATTTCATAGCAAGAATAGATTAAAATTGTGTCTAGACAAACTTTCTTATTAAAATCAATTTCTTTTTATAATGTTAAAGGATTTTTTAAAGCTTATTTCCTCTGCAAGTCAAAATTAAGTTCATAAAGTAGTTTTATTTTTTGTATTAATTATAATAGTGTTAATACGTAATAGAAATACTAATGATCAATTACTGTTTAAAAATTTGTGTGTAAATATTCCTTGCGTTAATAACTGTTTTGTACCTTTTTTATAAAGTGTCCCAAAATATCCATGTTGATGCCCATCTAAGCAGACAAAACAACATGTGCACAGCATTTATAAATGCTTTACTTTCTTTTCAAATTATAAATAGTTGTTGGCTTAAATTTCAAATGGTTCATTTTCCATGAAATTTCAAAGCAGGTGTTTCAATATTTGTGTATCAATATAATGTACTTCTTTTGGAATCATTCACAGCTAGTCAGTCTCCTATTGAATATATATCGGTTTAATATTGTTGAATAAAATGTAGGTTACTAAATGAGGTGTGTTTGGTATTTGACAGGTTAAGCAATATATATTGAATATACTTTTATTATAAATATCTCTGGTAGTTAACTAGTTCATAACTGTCGATTAGAATTGAATTTCTTGTTGAAAATACTTTTATCACTAATTGCAAGTGTTTTGAAAACTTCTAAATATTATTGTTTATAAATAAAGTATTTGTGAATGTTCACACTGACTTACTGTTAATTTTATTTGAAATTCATTTGTCTTGCAACATAATCTTTTCTCTATAAATATATAAATGGTGACAAATCAAGTTAACAGCATTTTGAAAGCTGCATGTAACCATATCAGAGATGAGTGATTTAATATGTGCTCTTGCATGTCTTAAGGCCATAAAAACTCCAAGAATTTACACAATTTTCATATTAAATGTCGTTTTATTTACTGAATATTTATTAATGGTGTTTAAAACTTAATTCTGTTCAATTATAATAGTTACCTTTAAATACATTATGATGATATTTATGACTGTTTATTCGGGAGTAATAATGCAGCGCATATTGGTACAAAAATCGTCCTGTGGTGCAGGATAAAAAAATAAGCATTATTTCACGAAGATTTCGGCAAAACACTAATCACAGGTAACAAAACTGAACAGCACTTGTATAAATTAATAGCAGATATCACCAATAAATATTGGTAACTGCATTTTCTATAGCTTCAATGTCTCAATTCACCAGCTTCACTGTTGACCAAATTCCAACTCACTCACTCTTGGTTCGAGAGCTTGCTTTTATACCTTTTCCAAGAGGAAGTGACGTCACATAGTAACCTCTAGAAAGTTCTTGATATTTCCCACTCCTAGTAGAGAAGACAACCATTCATGAATTTTCTAGGAGATTCCTTTTGTCACCAAGATCGGAGTTCATCGGCTTGACACCCAGTAAAACCTCTTGTGAAACTCCTTCTTATCCTATGATTAGCATGTCGGAAACAACTTCGTAACAATATCTTTCCTTGTGTTGCCAAGTTCACACGGATTAAAGTAAATACGCTTTAAACATTTCCTTTCTTTTTCTTCCTGTCTTTTTTTTTTAATTTTTATATATCTTGAAAATGAAGGCATAATTATATAAGTCTTGAAATGAATAATGCCTCGATGAGATTTCCTATAAGAATACTTTAACACAATTCATTGTAGCTTTTCAGTTTACAGAGTATTGAATTTTAAAATAAGATACCGATTCTTCTGCTATTTTTATCACTTGATTAACCAGTCACAGATTCTTTTGCATTAATAACAATCTAAAATATTGTTTTCACATACGTAGGGTAATTAGTATTTTGAACACATTTTTCATTAAAAAATAATAAATATTTTGCGACTTACTTACCACAAAACTCTTTAACCAAGAAGAATGCACACGATGGCTAGTAGATTTTGTAGGAATGGTTTTTGATCAGAAATTCTACTAAATTTCATTGAAAATGATGCAAGTGTTTAGTGAAAACAGACGAAAAAATTTAATCACAGTTGTCAAATTGAATATTTTTGATTAAAAAAATACATCACTCAAAATAGTGCATGCAACACTTTCTCCTCTAGCATATAAATCTTGTTTGAAATGTTTGACAAATGTTTTTAATGCATGTCCTATTATTAAATGAAGTAGACAAAAGATATTAATGGTCATTTAAAATATAGGAGTAATTTTGTTTCATCAGTCAAATAGTGATTATATGCTGAAGTGCCGAAAGCCATGGGATAGCTCCTAATATCGTATGGTACCTTCTTTTGCCAAGCAAAGCGCAGACACTTGATGCATCGAGTTGACTCAACAAGACATGGGAAGTACTATTGTTGGAACTCGCTCATTTTACCGTGAAGATTTGGTCACGAGGCAACCAGCCATAAAGTGATGACGAAAATTATTTGTGTCTATTCCATTTCACAAAAATCTGATAATTTTGCAACTTTCATTAATGGTTTTGTTTCCTGTCCCCAATACTTATATATATTTTGGTAAAAATAGCATGCATATTATATATAAAGGTTGAAGATATAACGGTTTTCTTAAAAAAATCCCAAATTTTTTTGCATGTTTTTTTGTTTATAACATAAGGGATTTTCAACCAAATTATATGAAATTTACAAAATACATGTCAATATGTTAGCGAAGCATTGTATGAAATTTGAAGTTAATACTTTGAATATTAGAAGAAATATGAATACTTGTAGTTTATATACTTTTTATCTGCGCATGTGCATAGTATAATTTTTCTTTTATAATTTGGAAACCAGATATATAGGGCAACTTATATAAAAATTCCATTGGAACATCATTAAGATTTAGAAAGATATCAGCAATACAGCAAGTAGAATTTATGTTGGTCTCTAAGAGAAACAAAATGATAAAGGTTTTTCCACTAACTGATATTTTTTAAAACTTGACTTGAATATTTTTTATTGAATTTCATAAATGTTGAATATGCTGAATATCATATATACTTATATATAAAATACATACAATTTTGTTTCTTAAGAACAACAGTTTGTGGTAAAATCCTCATAATTTTGTTTCTCCAAAGAAAAAGTTTGAGTCTCCAACGGATGCATAAGTGAACTGAAATTCACTAGTCAGACAACTGCACCTACATATCAGCCAGTCACCATGATAACAAGAGCAGAGTCATCTTTTTCATCATCAAACATTTCAAACCTAAAAAATTTAGTATAATTAAAAAGAATTTAAATAGCCATTTCCAGTATTTCTTGTAGAACTAATTAGAATGTAATAAACAATCTAGTAGGAGTTTCTCCTCTTTGCTTTCTCAAATACTGCGCTTTGTTTTAAATAAAGAGAATCGAGTATGCATTTTAGATCTCTTTCCTTTGAAGAGATTTTTGAAAAGAGATCTGCTCAAAATTTTATACAGATCTTCAGTTTAGGCGTAAAGACAAAATAGTACCAAATTTCATTTATCTAGCTTGGTATGCTACTGAGTTATCGCGTCCACATACACAAATATAGATCAATCAACAGACAAACAATCCGTTTGATCGGATTTGGTATAGAATTTGATACAGACTTATAATTCTGATAAAAAAAACCGAATGGCCAAATTTCATCTATCTAGCTCATCATGTTTTTAAGTTATCATATTCACACGGTTGATCGACAGACTTCCCGAAGACTATTTGATTTGATTTGATTGGGGATTTTCAGCAACAAAGGCTATTATCCCCTATTCATTCCATAGTTCTTTTCAATTCGTAATCAAAAAAGAGATGGAAATTGCCATCAAAAGACGGGTTAAAATTACTGCCGATCTGATTCGGTCAATAGAAAAAAAAATGGCACCCTCTTAGAAATTGACTAGTTTTCTGCTTTGTTTGCTTACATTTAAGTGCCTGTATTACGAAATTCCGGTGTATAAAAGTTAGTGGAATCTTCAAAGTGGAAGTCCAACATACAAGCAGATAAAGTCAAGGTTTTTAATGTAAGTAAACAACCCAGAAAACTCGTCCATAATGAAAGGGAATGGACAAGTTTTCTGTTTTATTTACTTACATTAAAAACCTTGACTTTATTTGCATTGCTTTTGGACTTTCTCTGTGAAGATTCCATTGATGCATTACACCGGAATTAGGTAGTTAAGGCATTTTATTCGGATCTATTCTGGTACCCCCGGTTGGGTTGGGAGACGTCACTTTTCCCGTTGTTAACTTGCGGAAAAAGTGACGTCTCCCAACCCAACCGGGGGTACCAGAATAGACCCCATTGTAAATAGACAAAACAACTCGTCCATACAGTCCCCCTTTCTTTCTTCTTTTTTTTACTGCGTTTTTAAGAAATGAAGTAAAGTGAACTTGAGTGTTGTATTTGTTTACATTATGAATGGTACGAGTTATGAATGAGAATTTAAAAGTGATCGAAAGGCAAAAATAATATCTGAAACGTCGGAAGTCGAAAAAAATTGTACTCATCTAAAAATTTTTGAAAACTTTTCATTTTGGACTGATGGAGGATAAGAAAGA
>BGPR01040113.1:0-14072 GCA_013235015.1 Araneus ventricosus | reverse complement strand
AAAGAAGGGGGAATCCATTTTGAAATGCGTAGTTGCTATGACAACGCCTTGCCTCGGCGGCGCCGTCTAGTTCGCTAGCAGCCGTATGCTCTTGAGTTATGGAAAAAATGATTTAATTTACATTCAGCCGCTTCATATATTTCGTTGTTTAATAATTCTGGAATTTCGAATACACGCTTTTTTCCGGAAAGCGCTTTATGGGTATTTACCGTTTATATTCTGGGATTACTATTTTATTTAGGCTACGAGCACACGACGCGGTTACGCCGAAAGCTGCAGGTGTGACGCGACGTATGATCCCGTGTTCTTGAATGGCGCTGTTCACACCAGGGTTGCCAGATCAAAATAAGGCCAAAAAAGGCCAAATTTGAAAATTGTATTAAAGCATACATTTCCCCTTATTTGTTATAAGAAAATTACTATCCTTCATGAAAAGGTATCCATCAGATCGACATATGTATAATAATACTGTTCTATTAAACTAAAATTTAAGTGAAATTTTTTAAAAACATCTACATGCGTGACTTAGCAAAAACAAAGAAATAAAAAGAAAAGAAGAAACCATTTGAAAAGTGTCATATTAAAAATGTATTAAAAAAAAGAAAATTAAATATTAAGAATCGTTCTAAAAGTCATAAGGAAAAATGGAGCCAAAAAAAAAGCTCAAAAATGAATTTAAGGTCAAATGAAAATTCCTAAGGCCAAGGGCTTTTTAAAAAGGCCAGATTTCCAGAATTTGGCCTTAAAAAGGCCGATATGGCAACCCTGATTCACACTGGCGCGGCAAAGTTGCGAAACTGGTTCTCGCAGCGCGCATATACCTGCTTTGCCAATGAAAGCACTTCGGTTTTGACTGCAAATCGTCAAATGCTCCCATTGTAACGACTGACAGTGTTCACACGTGTTATTTTACGAAAGCGTTTTCGCCTTACGGGAATGATAGCTCCAAATGCCGATTCTGTTTTTTGAAGTTAAATAAAAACTTATAAGTTTTTACATGATTTTAAACTTTTTTTTGTTTTCTTTCTGTTAATTATACTCTGTATCTGCTGATAATATTAATTTCTACAAATAATTGTGCGCATTTGTGTCTGTATTCAGGATGAAAATGTAAAATCAAGTTAATTTATTTTCACTTTTTCGAGATAACTTCTATGTCTAATTAAACAATGTCTAATTAAGCTGTTTTATTATATATGCATATTAACATTGTCTTTTCTTATAAAAATATATGTAACAGGCGTTTTGTGAAGAAATGCTTTTGCTACAATTTGTATTTGCGAGAATATGAAACGACATTTTTTCCAAGGAAATAAAGTCTTTGTGAAGATTTCAGAACAGCGGCTAAAATCGGCCCCGCCAAATTAGACACCTGGGCCTGTCGGCAAAACTCCACAAGAGAATTCGTACAAAGAGCTTCTTTTCACTCCATATCTAGTGACACTTGGCACACAAAGCCTTTTCGGAAACTCCCAATTAAGAAGGAGTGATGGATGTCCGTTCTCAGTTGAACTGAGACACGACGGTCCATAAAAGAGACCGCTAATAGCCAAGACTGTCACTGGACATAAACCAACCGCCTGGTGAAAGGAAGACCTCATTGGTGGACCTCACGAATTGGGGCGGAAAACTTGACTTGTTGGGCGGACCTCGTCCCTAGAAAAACGAAAATTTAAGCAGCGGCGGGGGAGAAGGAGAGAAGAGTTGATTGTGATCGGTGATCATATTTTTTTTTGATCGGTTTCCGATCTTGGCATTCGTTTTTGGAGTGCTGGATCTTCGGATCTGTGGTAGAAGAACTGAGTCCCTTGCGACCAGTTGTGAAGCAGAGTTCAGAAGCTGTACGCTTCGCTTTAACTGTTTGAGGAGAGCATAGCTCTCGGAACTGAACGGTTCGAGTTTATTCGATATGAGCGGATGCTCATGAACTTTCAATTATTGAACATTCAAATAAATTTCAGTAGAGCCGTTGCTCTAAGTGACTGGTAAATTCTACCTGCAGAGGCGGTCTCAAACACCATCCTACAAATTTACTCACGTCTGTAATATCCTGTATATAACTTATTATTTATTCTGTAATCTATAATAATCAAGATACCTCGAGTAACTTTAAAATAAAAGTATTAGAATTGATTCTAGTCTAGCTGTTGACTCACGCTACCCGTGGTCTCACGACGTCACATCTTATAATCGGCACTCTGACTTCTGGAGTTGTCCTCATTCACGACAACGCCCGCTCTCACAGGGCTGTTCCAACCCAGCAGCTTCTGGAACAGTTTAAATGGAACGTGTATGATCACCCGGCGTATAGCCCCGACTTAGCGACAAGTGATTATCATCTCTTCTCTAAATTCAAGAACTGGCTAGGATGTCAAAGCTCCCAGAAAAATGAAGAGATTTAAAGTAACGTTAAGGCCCATCTCACATCACTGGCAGCAACGTTCTTCGAAGAGAGGATCTGAAACCTGGTCTACCGACATGATAAATACCTGAATCTTCACGGCGATTATGTCGAAATGTAACTATGTTTAAACATAACTTTCGGTAATAAATTCATTTTGTTCTCTATTCTTGTCTTTTTTTATGGTCCATAGGAGGTTGAAAAAACCCGACCCATTCATTCCATGCCCATTCAACTGATTAAGGATCACGATTCCAGGCACAGGGTGACGGAGAATTGTTCTGTACTCCACACTGCAGGATTACTCGAATCAAAGACCCGAATATAATCTATACTAGCCGCCTTCAGCGACCAGCTTTTTCGCCCGGAATATAATTTCAATTGAATCACTGCGTTATTTGATATTTATGGTTCCCTTAACAATTTTAAATTTCAAATTGTGACAGACATTTAACACATGTTCGTTCAGTAGCTTTGCACCTGTCCTGTTCGTTGTCTGCATTAACGTCCCTAATAGAGTCAAGTAACTGGCTGTGTCATGCAATATCAAATTGCATATTGTAGGCATCAACTTCATTCTTATTCCTCTTGCAAAATATGCATTTGATTTTAACTTTAAAATGGTGCGGCACATTTTACTTCCAACCGCATGTTAGTTAGATGAAAATATGCTGATTAAAACATAACATATTAAACATTAATATATTACCTTAGCTTTCAATAATCATAGAGAAACACGCAAATAAATGTTTATTTAAACAATGAAAATGGTTTGAATTGGGTTGTGAATTATGCCAAAAATATTTTTAAAAATCTATTAAAATTAGAGAAAAAATCGTACGGTAACTCATATAATTGAAAAGGTAATTTTTTGCACTTTCAGATGGCGTAAAAATGAATTTTGTACTGTAATATTTTAGGAAGTTATTGAGGATAAAAGCCAAAATTTCCGATTAATTTTTAATTAATTAAAATTTTAGTTGTTAATTTCAAAAAAAGGGCTTCGAGGTGCACATTCCCACCCTCCAAAGTATGTTCGCGCCAAATTTCGTAGCTCTAGGTCCAGTGGTTTGCCCTGTAGAGCGCAAACGCACAGACATTATCCTTTATTATTTGTAAAGATAAATGAAAGTGGAAATTCAAAAAAAGTTTCTACGCTGCATAAATTCAGACTCTTGAAGAGATCCTCTTTAAACTTTTGTCACAAATACTATGGAGCACAAAGAAGGTATTAATGAAGGTTTCGTACAATCCATTAAATTATTGATTTTTTATTAATTAAAATCTGCTTTTCCTAAGATAAGATTATTGTATCTTTAGTGCTTCCACTCCCATTGAATGAAACTATAGATATTTTAAATAATTTTCTTTATTTGCCTCCGAGTTGCCATTCTCAATTTTTATTCAATTTTCTATCGTTATTCAAAAATTGTTAATAACTTGTGTTACCAGCGAGAGTGGCCTCCCCTAAACTTTCTCGTCTACTTCTCAAACATTTGTCATTTCCCTTCCCCCTGCGTGGATAAAAAGTTCGAACCAACTGTAACCCAGAATGCAATGACTATCAGAAGGGTTTTCATTGTAGATTATAGTGATAGTAAAATATTGAGGTGAAGGATCATATTCCAAGAGATGCGTATGTATTAAAACTTAGCAATATTTATTTTTTTATCAAACTCTAGCAATGCAAACTCAGCGTTCGGAAGAGAAAACAGGAGCAAATGACCTAGTTCCGTTATCGCAGAATAGCTTGCGCATGCGCAGAGATTGCTTCCAGTACGCATGCGTATGGAGAATCGGATTAGAAAAATTAATTATGCAATTTGAACGCCTTTTTCTTAACCGATTGAAACGAAATATGGGCACAGATCTATAATTAATGTTAGCTACCATCATTCTTTACTATACTTTCTCGTATACGAAGTATACAAAGAGAAAGTATTGTAATCGTCAACAAATTCGAACTCGAGATTTTGACGAATATCCACGTTTTAGACCTCCCTGAGTCCGAAAAACACAATTTTGGAACTATGGCTGTGTGTCTGTCTTTGAACACGATAACTCGAAAACTAATAGAGCTACGGGGTTGAAATTTGGTATGTGGTCTTTAAATATAATTTGTAGGTTTCTAACAAATTTTGGACAAAATCCGTCAAAGGGAAGTCTGTCTGTCTGCATGCTCGAGGTCATGCGAACGCTATAACTCAAAAACCTGAAAAGCCAGATGGATAAAATTTTATACACAGTTTTATCATCATGAATGTAGGTCCGTATAAAAGTTTGGGCCAAATCCGTCAAAGCGTTGACTGTTTGTCGGTCCGTATAATTTACTTTTGAAGAGAATCCGTTTATCTCCATGCGCATGCTTATTAGAAGAACGGAAAGGAATTTCATTACGGAGTAGCGAATTACGTCAGTTTGTCCTTGAGCCGGTAAGAGAGGAAAATTGTTACGCATCTCTTTGAATTTCATTCTTTGCTTAGATATTTTTCAATCACTATAATGAAAAACCTTCTGATAGTCACTGGATTCTGTGTAACAATAGGTTCGAATTTTTGTAGCTACGCGGGGAAGGGGAAACGGCACCTTTTTGGGGAAGTATACGAGAAAGTTTAGGGGAGGACACTCCAGCTGGTTATTTATCTAAGCCAAAGAGTTTAGGAGATAGAATTTTTACAAGTATGCGATTATACAGACCGACAGACAGTTAACCCTTTGACGGATTTGGTCCAAAATTTGATACGGACCTACAATCATGATGATAAAACAGTGTACCAAATTTTATTCATCTAGCTATTCAAGTTTTTGAGTTATAGTGTTCACATGACCGCGGACAGACAGAAAGACAAACTTCCCGTTGACGGATTTTGTCCAAATTTGATAGAAACCTACAAATTATGTTTAAAGACCATATACCAAATTTCATCCCCGTAGCTCTAATAGTTTTCGAGTTATCGTGTTCACAGACACACAGACAGACATAATTCCAAAATTGTGTTTTTCGGAATCAGGGAGATCTAAAACGAGGAGATCCGTCAAAATCTCGAGTTC
The DNA here is from genome assembly GCA_013235015.1 of Araneus ventricosus. Classification (NCBI taxonomy): domain Eukaryota; kingdom Metazoa; phylum Arthropoda; class Arachnida; order Araneae; family Araneidae; genus Araneus; species Araneus ventricosus. Next base: position 8,620 of record BGPR01040113.1, on the reverse strand, counting down.
GAATTTTTTGACGATTACAATATGTTTGTGCATGCATGCTACTTGCAAAGTGGAATGGGATGTCGCGCATGCGCCCAACCGGTAAGTGACGCTCCCCTTTGGCAGAAAGGAGTTGAGTATGATTTACAAATGACGTGGGTAAAGGAACTCTCAATTGAAACCCACAATTAAGTATTAAAAATGATAAAAGTATTCCGAGCATTGTAAATACTGTAAAAAGTGTGTTGTGTGGTGTGTTGTGAAATAAAAATATAAAAAGAATCAGTGCCGGATGGTCCGTCAACTACTTACAAAACAAATTATAAACAACACAATACTTTCTCTTTGTATACTTCGTATACGAGAAAGTAAAAAATGAGCTTTCGGTGGCTTTTAACAGTGTAAATTTTGGAGAAACTACGAGATTTAAAAATCGTTTGGTGCAACTAACTGATATTCTCATTTTAATTGAAAAATAAAGCTGCAGACGATAAGAGGATATTGATTATTATAATAAGTTATATAATTTTTATCATAAAAAATATAATTTATATTTTTAAAGCAGGTATTTATTTACTTTCTCTTTGGCATTTTGTCGAATGCTAATATATATTTATTTATAAGAGCATATTTTCTGTGTATGTATGTTCGTATTTTTTCCCCTATGCACGCCCAGACAGTTTGACTTACCGGGCCCAAATTTGGGACAGTGATGGATTAGCACAAGTGGGAGCTAAGGCCCTAAAAATTATTTTAAAATTAGAATTAGATTTTTATTTATTTAATGTTAAGTGGTAATTTCGTGCGTTTTTTTTGCCTATTTTTGAGAAATTCCTGTATATACTCGTATAGGAGTACAGTAATTTTGATATTATTGCAAAGTCCAGAATATGCCCGTTGTACCGTCCTGGCCGCTATGTCCCGGGCTGGCCGTCCCACTGGAGCCGAGACGTGGTTCTGAGCTGTTTCGCTGGGACTAATCTTCCTTCCCCAAAGGAAGCGAAGTGAAGGGACTTGGGCGCTTTTCGCCGAGAATGTTGTCGTGTAGTGTGTGTCTACCGGAGCCGTGACAATGGGTGCGATTTGCCAAAGTTGGGCTGGGATGCTGTATTTAAATTTTAGGATGTCAGCAAGATGCTAATTATATACAACAGAGCTGAATATGAATGATATTAAGTTTGATTTTGGGGTTAATTTAGTTTTTATAACTCATGAAATATTTTATTCTTCTAAATTTGTTCTTATGTTTAATGTTAATGTCTTGTGTCTGTAAATAAATGTCTTGATAATTTTTAAAGCATAGTTTTTATTTCTAAGACATTACACCGTGTTAGTAAGAGTAATTTGAAGCTGCTGTGAAACTTTCCTGATTTTAACGATTTTTTAAAGTTTTCACAAAAGCCTTTCTTCCGCAAATGATTTTATAAACGAATATTATGCTTCTGCTCTTTAACTTGTTAAAAATCGGAAAAAAATCTTTCTTGCATTTATATTTCTCTCTTTTTTGCCTTTTGATGTTTTAATTTGCAGCGTATATTTTTTTGGCAACATTTTGTTCGCTCTAAATATTTTTTAATATTTTTGATTAAATAAAACAATCTAGATTATTAACTACGTCTCGCGAGACGAAATATTATGTGTCCGTGTTTTAATTTATTAGTTCTTGAATTTCTCTCTCTCTCTCTTTGTTTGTTTTTGATGTTTTATTCTGTAACGTATATTTTTGGTAAGATTTTGTTCGTTCTGAAAATTTTCAAATTTATATTTTTAATCAGCAACGCTGGGTAAATTCTATGTAGTATAATTGTATATTATAAAGTTGTATTAGTTATTGTACAGTATATTATTAAGAGCTTAAAATAAACATTCTGATTCCAGACTTTTCGCATTTCCATTGAAACCATACTGTTATAAGGTAATAAAATGGCTAAATTTGAAAGTTTTAATTCAACAAGAAATGATTCTTAGGAGATTTACCTTTGTTGGGGAAAGTTAGCGACAATATTTGTAGAAAAAAAACAAGGGGGAGGGATATAAAAAAATTTGGTCCCCGATCAACGTCGGATTATCAGCTAGTATTAAATATATTTGACTTTCTTGCATATAACGTTTACATCACGAGGCGTCAACAACTGACTTCATATGTGACAACTGTAACCTTTGTTTTGTTTTAAGTGTTTCGAATTTTGCTAACACAAATACTGAAGCGTAATGAAGGTTTTAGTCAAGGTTTTGTGGAAGGAAAATATCTTCATACTGATACACTTCACACAAATACTGAAGCATAAGGAAGGTTTTAGTCAAGACTTCGTGGAAGGAAAATATTTTCACACTGATACACTTCACACAAATCTGAAGCATAAGTAAGGATTTAGTGAAAGTTTAGAAGGCATTAATTAAGGAAATAAATTTTATTAATAAAAACTTGGAAACATTTTCAGTCCGAGCAACGCTGGGTATATCAGCTAGTATCTTACAAAAATTGATTATTTCAGTGACGAAAATACTTAAAACAATAGATACACACCAACAGAAATCGATTAAATGTTCTTTTGGAATTAGCAAGTTTTGTCGAAAGAGAACAAATTAAGTTGCATAAAAGGTAAATTTATCCAAATAACAATTCGATTCGGAGGAAACTGTTTTCATAGCTCTTTTATGTACTAAATAACTACCCTTTTGTTGAAGTCATTGAAATTTCTGCTGAAGTCTGGGTGAATGGCGACTATCCATGTTAATCTATTTATCTAGGAAAGCAAGCTCATCCGAAATGTTGTCGGTCGGTGAAGAATAATGGCCTGATTCATCAGAAGTCCACATTTGTTGTATAAATGGCGCATCAATCTCGCGAATGATGAATCCTCAGAGCTCATCAATCAAAGACAGAATCAACCGACTGGTCATATGGAAGAATTATGGGGATTCAAATTCTAGACGAGCAAAAGCTTTTGTGTCGAACGTATTGTGGAGCGCTGAATCGTTTAATAATCCATAACTGTCCAGCTTTATCATGGAAATCTATTCTTATTTCACAGATGAGGGCTTTTAATATAGACGCGATTGCAAAATGACTTGACTGAATGAAAATGCTCACAAATGGCTATTCGGTATTTTTTATATGTGTACTTTAAATTATTTCTTTCGCAAAGGAAATGCATTTGAAATATATTACCTATAACTATTTTCATTTTTACAAAAGAAATTGAAGCACTTGAATTGCTTAAACAAAATCTTGATATGTCAGCAAGATAAGAGTTTTTTAGAAAAATATAAACTTTTATCATGCTTTTGATAAGTATAACACTCGTACGCAATCGAAAAATTTATAGTTAATAAAAGAACCACCGTAAAATTAATTATGCCCCGCAGACAAAAATTAGTTTAGTTTGTTTAGATAGATTAACGTCCCATTTTGAGACCACACAAGGGCTATTTGGGAACGGCTCTCGTAATTGTGGAGCTTATTGAGATGACGAGAACGACACCTAAGCCAGTACACCTTCTCCAAACTTCCACACATCACCAGCGGGAAGAAATTTGACCCCAATAGGTTTATTTTACAACAGGTTTCCGACATAAAGTCCAAGGTGTCACCTGACCATAAAATCCCTAATATTGTTACGAAAATGATCCGGTCGGTGCACGGTGAAGTAGTCCAACAAGCTGGATAATAAAAAATGACGTTTTATCAGACGAAAATTCCCGAAAACACGATGTGCACAAAGAACAGCACTTGTAGAAATTAACAACATAAGCAGACAGCAAATCACTAATAAATAACAGTAGCAACACCCTCAATAGCGTTCAGCGTCTATCAATTTACCAATTCGCACTGCGAACAAAACTCCAAAGAGAAATTAACTCATTTGAGCACCTCTGTTATGTACAGCTTTCCGATAGGGCGTGGCGTCACATGGAATTCTCTAGAAGGATCTCCAGATTTCAGTTCCTAGTAAAGATGGGGCTATAATTCTTGAATTTTCTAGAACTTTCATTTTTGTCGCTGAGGTCGGAGGTCATTGGCTGGTCCTCCAATAAGAAATTTCTGTAAATATCTCTTTCCTACCGTAAGACTAAGGTGGCAGGGAAACGATATTACAGATTCGTAACGATATGTTAAAAAAACAGCAGCAGTGTTTTTCCTTCTCATGCACTTGCACAATAAGGCGCATTTTGTGTTCAGATTCGTCGTATAGTGAAGAGAATCTGGTACGCACTCTGTACCTCTACCTTTTGACCAACTGGATCCAAATTTCACACAGATCCATAATTTAGATTTCAAGGCTTCATCAAACGTTTCATTTATCGATCCTGTTCTGTTCGAGGTATCGCATTTGCATATACGAGAGACCGACAACCCTTCGACGGATTGGATCCGAGATTTGACGCACATCTGCAAATCTTTTCATAAAATCATATGACGAATAGTATCCACGTAGTTCGTTGTGCTTCTGTGTTTCGGTGCTCATATGTGGTTTAGAAGTCAACTGTTGGCTATTGAGGCCGGACTCGAGGCCATTTTGAATGAAAACAATTACGGGGCGGTATGGATATTATCAGATAGTCGAAGTTCAAAACAACACTTGAAAGATTGGAACAACGTGGGAGATCGTACTGGCATCTCTATACTGAAATTACTTAGATATATAGGCATGGATCATGAGGTGCACCTCCAATGGATACCCTCCCACGTAGATATTTATGGAAACGAGGTTGCTGACGATTTGGCGATGCAGGGCACGGCTGAACCTTTGTATTCAGCTCCCTCCTTAACATTTGACGAGATTTATTCTATCAGAAAAAACAAAGATTTAAAGACGTGGAGGGTCCCTCCATCCCATGATTGGTATAAGCGGATCAGTCCTGGTGTCTCCATTGGCCTTGCCTGTGATAGAGCCGACCAGACGGCGCTGTCCAGATTTGTTAGCGGTCACCTGAGGAGTTGCTCCTTTAGCCACGGTAACCAAGTTTTTCCGGTCTGCGCAAAGTGTGAAATAGCGAGTGCGTCCCCAGAGCACATCCTCTCTTGTCTTCGCCTATCTAGGGAGACTTTCGAGACGGATCCTTTGCTTGCTCTCGATTTCTTGAGGGTGAGTGGGCTCATGGATGGTGTCTAGCTGCCGCTAGACAGAGAGGGATTAGTAACAACAACAAAACTGATAAATGAATTCGACTGGAGTTCATAAACTAAACATATCATAATCATCATGATGATTCATCATACGACATCACTCCAATTCTGCTATATATACTTATGCAATAACTAAACATTCCCATCTTTGGAATGACGTCATAACGAATCAAGAACCGTGGTTTAAAACCTCTTCATCACCAAAAGCAGATAAATCGAACATTATGTGAACGTGAAGAACAGTAATTGAAGTTTCGTCCAACTATATGCACTCAGACGGGCAGACTTCTGGTCGGATTTCGTCCAAAATGTAATAGAATCTATGATTATAATTGGATCGCACACCAAATTTCATCTGTCTAGAATGTTGCGTTTTCGAGTTATCGTGTATACAGACAGACATACAGACCAATCGACAAGAAGATAGACATAATTCCAAATATGGTGTTCTCGACCTCAGTGAGGTCTAAAACGTGGAAATTCATCAAAATCTCCAGGTGTAATTTTCTAACAATTACAATGCTATTTTTCTCATATTTCGTGTACGAGTAAATAAAAATCATAAAGAATATAAACTTATACATAGCGAAATATAAACTGTGCTCAGCGCTTATACTAATGAATTCAAATTTGCGTTAAATATTTTGTAGCAGGTATCAGATACTCAAATCCGATGTGGCGTGTGTCAGATATGCAAAACAAATATATTGGTTAATTTAATGTATCAGATACACAAATATTGTTTTTTTTTATTTAAAGAGCAGCCTTATCTATTCTTTAAATACAAGAGACCCTAAAATGCCGCGATAGCAGAAACCTCTTGTACAGCCATTCGAAAATCAAGCCCTCTCTATACCATTTCTAAAAGAGTATATTTTAATGCAGCAGTTGGTTTCTGAATCATATCTTAATTCTAAGCACCCGGCTAGTAACTTTTCTCTCAGGAGCGTGTTGGAACAGCCTGAGAAAAACTAATTAAAATCTCTTGGAAAATCCCCGAGACAGCAGGAAATAAATGCCAAGGCTCTTTTAATCTGGAAGAGAGTGTTATGTTAAGGTAGACATGTAGGAAGAGATTATCCTGAGTTTTGTGGCATGAATAGAGAAGTAATTCTTAATGCTGCGTATGAATAATTGCGATTTGCGTTGGAAGGTAGATGAATTTTAATGGCTCAAGAGTCAGATTTGGCAAAGCTGTACCAAACCACTTTCGAGATTCCATACAAAAAGTACTAAAATGAAAAAAGCCCATTGAAACAGTCCATCCAACAGTTCTATTGAATTAACCCTTAAATGTTCTGAGTTGCCTTTAAGCAACATACTCAATTTCGTCTTCTAAACTCTTGAGAATAAGACTGAAGCTTTAATGCCTGTTGTTGTCAATCGGATACATACTGAAAATTTTATTAAATCATTTTACAACATATAGATGGCAGCCTGAGTGCTGATGAAAAATAAAAATAAAATGATGCTTTTCTCTTGAAGTTTCATCATTTTTTGCTTCGCAAGTTTGAGAATACCATATTTTATTCTACAATATTGAAGGAAATTCCTTCTCTGTATTATTAGTTATTAAAATTCATCTGTGTTCAATATTATAGAATTTTATCAAGGATTTTTTTTTCTGAAATAAAGCCCAGTGTTGTCAGTTGGTAACAAACTGTTTTTTATCCATAAACCATACTTAAAACAAAATAGGATTTTTAAAAATATTTTGTAATGTTTAATTCAAGAAATGAAAACCAAAAAACATTTTTAAATCAATTTTTTAAAAACTGGGCTTTTAAGGGTTAAAATCTCAGATGGAACGGTTTAAGATTTTAATCAGTTCTAAGAAAGATTAAAACGAATCAGTCTGCATTAAGTTCAAAAGTTAAAATTCTGTTTTAAGAGTAATAAAATCAGTCATGTGTGATGTAAAAACCACAAAAGATATTCTGATGGGAATTTTCTTCCATTAAGAGTTTGAAAGATAAAACTGTAATGTTAACAAATGACTGACGATTAAAAAAATTGAACGTACAATTAAAGTTAGCAATACAGATCAAGCTGTGTCGTGTGATGGGTATATGGGTGCAATTTCGCCTAAGTGAGAGAGTTAATTAGAAAAAATGTGAAAACAATGAGAAGAATTAATTTGAAAAACGTTCTCCCTACTGAAACACCAAACTTCCCACTGTCGAAATTTCGTTTCGAGAATGGTTCATTTGACATTAGAATGCCTCTAAGTTTACACAATATATTTTTTTTGAAATATAGCTACGTTAGCAAAAACGACAATAATTGGTCCGAATATAAGACCTATTGCCTTCTTCAGATTCAATTAAAAGTGTAGAATATGATGATTAACTATCGGTGTATGTCCTAAGTAATTTGGTAAGAAATCTTGGCCACGATATACTAGCCAATTTGCCTTCATTTTCTAAGGATTTACCTCATACTGATTGCACGTTACAATGGGAGTTGGCATTTACAAATGAAAAAGGATATAATCTGAATTTTTCTTAAAATATTCTAGATGTGTTTTTAAAAACTCCAGTCTTAATTTGGCAACTAACAGATATCTCAATTGTAAGCCGGGCGACACCTATATAGGGTTATTTTAAAAATGGGGAAAACTTGTTAAGATTTCACAAGCTTACTAACGCCAAAAATTAAACCCACCCCTAAAAACAACGAGTCAGTTTTTTTGCATTTCTACTGTATACATATAGCAAGGAACGTCCAAAATCATATCGTTACTGAAGTACAGAGAGTCTCAGCTGATTTTTACTTTCTCGTATACGAAGTATACAAAGAGAAAGTATTGTAATCGTCAAAAAATTCGAACTCGAGATTTTGACGAATCTCCACGTTTTAGACCTCCCTGAGTCCGAAAAACACAATTTTGGAATTATGTCTGTCTGTGTGTCTGTGAACACGATAACTCGAAAACTATTAGAGCTACGGGGATGAAATTTGGTATATGGTCTTTAAACATAATTTGTTGGTTTCTATCAAATTTGGACAAAATCCGTCAACGGGAAGTCTGTATGTCCGAAGTCATGTGAACACTATAACTCAAAAACTTGAATAGCTAGATGGATAAAATTTGGTACACAGTTTTATCGTCATGAATGTAGGTCCGTATAAAATTTTGGACCAAATCCGTGAAAGGGTGACTGTCTGTCGGCCTGTATAATCGCATACTTGTTCAACTCCATGCGCATGCGTTCTGGTAATGCCTGTGCAAAGAAACAAAAGACTCCAAAAACTTGGCAGTTTGCCAAAAACCAATTCTGGCGGCTAGATTTTGTAAGGAAGCAAACATATAGGGCGTCTCGCCAGGTCCTGTTGCTCAAAAAAATGCGCAGAGGATTTTATTTGTTTTGATCCTTCAAACCACGCGTGGTTCTAACTTTGGTTAACTTGCGAGGGAAGTTTATTTGGCGTCTTTTATTATTCTAGCTTGTATGAACTACATTTTCCTATAAGTATGCTATGATGGTTCTATACATCCTATTTAATTTT
>BGPR01040112.1:0-14072 GCA_013235015.1 Araneus ventricosus | reverse complement strand
TTTAAGAATATCTAAGAATTTTGTACCGATGTTACAAAATTCTGCTCTATTATTATTTACGAGCAGTTTTATGTTGCGAGTAAAAGTTCTTATATTTTAGGGTGGTTCTTTTTTACTCCAGTTGATAATTCCAGCTTCCTAACCATTTCCTGTTTTTCAGCAGCATTTTTTAATCCCAGCTTCTAAATAATCTGTGTATTCACAAATATCCAATTCATTGTTGTCTTTTGAATTCGACTTACTATCATGTTCTATTTATAAATAATGTTATGATTTTCTTTATTAGTCGATTATTAATTAGTTGATAGTTCAATTAATCCTTTTCCATTTCATATTTATAACTCAAATAGCGATAAATTGTAGCGATTTATCTATTCTTTACTGCAATCCTACAAAGATACGCGACCGCTTGCATCGGGCTTCAGAAGCCCGAGCATATGTTTTCTGAGATAAGAAATGTGGGAAAATTTTTGAAATACCTGTGGTCAGCAAGCAAATGACCTAGCCTGCAGCTATTGGGAATCTGGAACTTTTTCACCGTGGGATTGATTTTCTGTACTAAATTCCTGCAGCCTCTGGGCCTAACAGGCCATATGCGGGTTCTCCCGGGCTAAATTACCCTGTTCAATGTATTAAAATTTTTGTCTTTCACTTTACACTGCATTTTAAGATAATAAGATCAAATACATAAACAACTTACAACGACAATAATATCTATATTTATAGAATCGTTATTTCGTTATACAATCGTATATTTATAGAAAAAGTAATATTGTAGCGGTTGCAATTCACTGCCTTCTCCTTTTTATGGTAGGTGGCGCTACTAGAGCCATTCGGGTTTTTCCCATGATGCCTCTCTCTCTCTTCTTGTTCTGTGTACTTGTGATGTGTTGTTGTCCTCTGTCTTGCATCCTGTACCTTTTAATGTACTGTGTCGTGGAACTTAGCCATCTAATAAAAATGGTTCCTGAAATTGAATTAATTCTTCAACAGCGGCATTCCTTATAAACATGAGTCTCTTCCCTCTACAGTATAAAATTAAAGTAAATCTAGTAATCCAAAAGTGTTTGATATTCTTAACCCTTCAGAACACGTACCCATTTTCGGAACTTTAGCACACGCCCGGGGTCATTTTGACCCCAAATTGTTAGACACTTACTCTTCATTTCATTGGTTATTTTACAAATATAAAATATGGCCGAAGTATAAGTACATTTTTTCATACAAACAACTTGTAGTTAAGACACAAATGCGATTTTTAATACGAAAAGGAAAAGTTCAACGTATCTCCTTTTTTCCATTCCTTTCCTGCTTTGTTTTCTTCTCTGCTACTCCCGTTCGTTCGCTGGCATATCCATAACGTTAAATGAATCCGAAACGTTCGCACACGCACGGGTCAATTTGACCCCTAGCCCCCCAGTAAAAAGGGAGAAAACCGTTTCATCGGTTAGTGCTGCTCTTTTCTTCTACTAGCTCCCCCATGAAGGTACAGGAAGTAACAGGAGCAAGTTTTTAGAAATTCCCAGAAATTCTTGACAATTAGAAAGGGTGGGGTAAAAAAGACCCCATACTTGTGCTGCTGGGTTGAAGAAGTGTGTTTGAATAAGTTGCTTACCTTCGGATAAATATTTTTTGTCTCCTATACAGAGTCATCTTGTGAACCGCCTTAAGCCAGTACTTGAGGATACCTCTTTTAGCTCGATGTATTTCTAAACTGTTTGAATCATATTTAGTCCATCCTTGTGATTCATTTTAATATCTTCGGGCTGGGACTTTCCTGAAGCTTTTGATACATCATTTCTTTCTGTTTGGTTTCCATAATAAAACATATAGGACTACTCAAAATTCTCTCTTCCTGCTTGTAATACTAACATTTATTGAATGAATAACAAATGCGTTCACTACTACAGAGGCCTGACCAGTTTGGAGCCACCAGCAACAAAACACTCTTGGAATCAATATCTCCAGACATTGATTCCTTCAAACTTCTCTGTATCTGCTCGAAATACGAAAATTTAATGAATGAATAACAAATACGTTCAATACTAGAGTTCTGACCAGTTTGGAGCCACCAGCAACAAAACACAATTGGGCATAATGTGTTCTCCAGATATTGATTCCTTCAAACTTCTCTCTTCCTGCTTGAAATACGAAAATTTAATGAATGAATAAAAAATACGTTCAATACTACAGAGGTCTCACCGGTTTGGGGCCACTAGCAACAAAACACACTTGGAATCAATATCTCCAGACATTGATTCCTTCAAACTTCTCTCTTCCTGCTTGAAATACAAAAATTTAATGAATGAATAACAAATACGTTCAGTACTACAGAGTTCCGACGCGATACATCAGATAATGTTTTAGCATTTCCTTCGGATAGTTTAGTCCTTAAACATATGCTTTTAAATTTAGTTTTCAGTTTATCAGATATTAGTATCTTATGAAAGCTTTAAATGAGATTTTAATAAGGAAAAGAATAAACCTTCTCATTAATGAAGTAAGTAATGTATTGTAATCTAGTTGATAAACTGATAATATACTGGTAAATTCACTGACTAATTTGAATTTTGTATCTCGGAATTAAAAATCAATTATACTTCAAATTCATTTTCATACTCTGATAAGAAATATATTTAGTACTATGGTACGCAATGTAACTTACTATGATCATAAAAATTTGAAAACACATGATGTAATAGTAAGCCTTTATTGATTCTTCATCTAGAGAACATCCGTAGAGAACATCAAGTTTGATGGTTCATCACATAATGTCCTGACAGTTCGCTTGATCGAATTGGTAGACGATGGGATTTGCACACCAAACCGTGATGTGTTAGTTAATAATGCATGGTGGTCTGCAGAAACCGTTCTAGAATTGAAGACGCTTGCAACCGAACGTAATGACGGTTTCTCCACAATACGGTGCACACAGAGCTTCAATAAATCTAGAGAAATAGCTGAAAGTACCAACGTTATTGTCTGAGTTCCTTTCCCTTTTGTTGTATTTTCAGAAAATATTTAGCTTTGCTTTAAATTTCGCTGAAGGAGGAATGATTATGTAAGAAACTGTGATTTTAACTATTTAATTTGAGTATACATATGTTATTGTGAGCTCACCTTAAGATGCATGTATTTAATAAACATACATATCCTCCAAACTTTTCGGGCAGCATAGCCACGAATTAAGTATATGTAATTTTTATAAAACTCACTTCCTATCAAGCACAAAATGCATATTTTCACCTAGTTGTATTTGATCATTCAGTTTTTTTCTATTTACGAAATTTAAAAAAAAATTAGCTTTTCTCAGAAAAAATTAAAAGATAATTAATCTTTTGCCTTCATTTTTTGTTTAACATTTTTACCTTATCATATACGAAGTATTCAAAGAGAAGGTATTGTAATCGTCAAAAAATTCGAACTCGAGATTTTGACGTTTTAGACCTCCCTGAGTACGAAAAACATAATTTTGAAATCATGTCTGTCTGTCTGTACGTCTGCCTGTGAACACGATAACTCGAAAACTATTAGAGCAATGGGAATGAAATATGGTATGTGGTCTTTATACATAATTTATAGGTTTCTGTCAAATTTTGGACAAACTCCGTCAACGGGAAGTCTCTCTATCTGCATGTCCGCGGTCATGTGAACGCTATAACACAAAAACTTGAATAGCTAGATAGATTGGATAAAAGTTGGTACACAGTTTTATCGTCATGAATGTAGGTCCGTATAAAATTTTGGGCCAAATCCATCAAAAAGAGGCGTTCAAATTGCATATTCAATTTCTTTTAATCCGATTCTCATCGCATGCGTAATAGTAGCAATCTGTTATTGTTGTAAATTTTATTTACAACAATAAATAATGTTTTCAAACATGAATTGCAACATTTTTTTTTGTTGTAAATAAAATTCAAACCGATCTCATTATTTCAGCAAATCTTTTATTTACGCGCTTTGGCAATTGTTACGGTTGTGGTAGTATAAATTGTTTTCTTGGGAATTCAATTCCAAAGTAGAATTTTCGCTTTAGTATTCCTTGCATTGCCTATTTTATCGCACTGCTTCAAAGTAATATTTTTTTGAAACGTGGTAACAGATATTTGATTACAGGTTTGTTTGTTTCACTTTCTCGTGTACGAAGTATACAAAGAGAAAGTATTGTAATCGTCAAAAAAATTCGAACTCGATATTTTGACGAATCTCCACTTAGAAAGTATACGAGAAAGTTTAGGGGCGACCACTCCCGCTGGTTTCTTGTTTATATGATATTTAACCAGAAATATCTAGCAGCTATTATATAGATTTGATTGTCATTATATACAAAGTCAAAAGTAATTGATTTTTCTATTGGTCCAACTGATGTGGAAAGGGTAAATACTATATTTTTTTCATTGTTATGTACGTATATCCAATTTGGTGAAATTAAGTGTTATTCTTTAAGGGGCATTTACAGAAATAGATAAATTTAGAGAAAAGTTGTAAATGCATTTAAAATCTATACTAAAGATACAAAATCAAGTGTTATAATAATTTCTAATAATGCATTTTGTGAAATTTGAGGAATAGTTGTTCTTATCAGACATTTCTGATGAAGTAGTAGTTGCAAGCTAACATAACAGCATTAATTGAAATCACAAATATATCACACAATATTTATAGGTACTCCTAGTCTTAGGGAAATCTTATAAAGACGGGAAATACTTAAATTAATTATTTATACTGATGATATAAAATTAACGGAATATAATCAAATAAAATATTCCGTTGAGTTTCGATAATTAAGTATATCTTAAGATCAAATGATATGTAAGTTTTTAAACAATCAACTCCTATTATTTGACAAGTGATAACTTTATATTTTTATTTTTGTAAATCAATATTTTCTATTCGATAAAATAGATTTTATTATCAGCAGAAAAATGTTTATATTTGCTGGCGTTCTTCAGATATTATTCACTTGATTTAACTTTATAAATTATGTGATCTTCGATTCTCTAAGCAAATTCATACATTAAAGCAGAAGATTGTTTATATATAACAGGATTTCAAGCATGAATATGTAATGATTTTCAATTCGTTATATTTGTTATTAATTTGTTACTTTCATATATCTTGAAATTTCTCTTAGTAGTTAAATCTTTTCTCATCTTTCAATATCTAGATATTAAAACGCTCTTTAAATTGCATTATGTTTGTGTTTTGGTAAATGAAAAATTGATAAAGCGGATGAAATAAATTTCTCTGATAAGTTGAATACGAGATTATAAATGAAGTTCTAAATCACTTACTAACACAACTATTAAGTGCCGTTGGGATCATAATAATTCAATAAAGCTTATCCATCTTTTCCTTGAATTCAATAAATTAAAGGAGGTATCTTTGTTTATTTAAATAAAGAAAATTTTAATTATTCGTTTGTTTATAGAAAGCTAGCTAATGAATTCAGATCTTTTGATCTTTGCAACATGATAAGACGAGCTATCCTTTATTATAGAAATTCTAGAATACTTTCAACTAAAGATATCTTTAGAACTCTTTATGTTAAGATCCAAATTAAATTAAATTTCGAGGATTCTGAATTGAAGTCTTTAACAAAAAGGGAAATTATTCTTTAACTTCATTTTGAATCATTCATTTCTATTAAAAATGAGTTTATTTTAAAATCTTAATTGCTCACTTTTATTCTGAAAATGGAGTTGCTGGATCAATTAGAGTTAAAAAACGGTTGGAGAAGTAAGTGTAAGCAATCAGCAAACTAATTATTTACTGAATTAAACAGGCAACGCCCAAGTATATAGAATATTTGTGCTTGAATAAAATGCTTTAAATCAAATTCGTGTATCTGAAATAAATTATTCAAAGTTTAAAGAAGTGTGCATATTTTAATAGTTATTCAAATAATAATTTACTGATTAATTAAATAATAATTTTATTATCATAATTATTTCAATCAATTAAATATTTACCATATTATCGTATAATATATTTATTAAAAATAAGCTTAACAATTACAATAATTTAATCAATTAATTAAGATTTTGATCTAAATCATATTTTTAATAAAATATATTAAATCAGATTCCTGCATTTAAATTCAATTTTTCAAGGTGTAATATTTTTTAAAAATAATTTCTAAGATTTTTCTAGGCTAGTCCATCGACTTTTTTTTATACAAATGCTTCATATTTTACATTAAATTTTTTAAATGTCAAAATACTTCCTTATTACAAAATATCGTTTAATTCGCTCTCATTCTTGAAATTTTCAAGAGAAAAACTTTTCTTATGCATGCATAATATATTTTAATGCGATATTTATGCTATGAAGAAATTTTGTATAAAAAGAATGAAAGAATATCAATAATATTATTGCGACTGTAACAAGCGATTCCTTATGAGTAATTCTATATAAATTTAACAAAATCGAGTCTTTAAAATGATGCTATAAAACACTTTTATGCTTATTTTGTTTATATTCAAAATTGAGTGTTTTTTAAAACTCTTTCATTTTTAACTGCATTTATAATACACCTCAAGAAATTATATCCCATTAGGTTACTCAAAATTGTGTATTGTGAATACTAAAAAATTAATATAAATTATCAGTTATTTATATTATCTTTAAAAATAATATAAATTATCAGTTATTTAAAGTCATTTAAGGTCTTTTAAACTGCACTCATAAACTTCTTAAAGGACGTAATCTTTTTTGTGAATAAGTGTTAAAAATTATGTTAAAATGAATCCAGCCGACATTTCTCACACCTACTTGTTTTAAAGTCTGCATAAGATAGGTTTTCTATCTCTCTGATTCCATGTAATATACTAAGGAGCATAAAAACCTGAGAGTATCTTAGTTTCAAAGTGACAGTTTTCAGTTTTTGAAACTCGCCGTAGGAATTAATGGACGATTTAAGATAACATAATCCAAATGATTTTGATTTGTCTTTATAAAAACACAACTAATACAAGTGCAAAATAATAGCTCAGCTACAGATTCCAAGACTACCACTCTTGGACGATTTCACGCCGGAAAGGGGTGTTAGGCAATGAGTCATATAAGAGCATTTCCGGAGTTCTTTGTTAGATCACGCTCAGTAAAATGTAAACATCACCCTTCCATTCTACACTCTCCCCCTTTTTTTGTCGAAAATAACTCCGCCCGGCGCATGCGCAAAAGCGTGGAAGTTTTCCGAATCCGTTGCTGTACAATATATATGAAGGAAGGATTTTCTAGTTTTCAGTGTACAGTAAAATAAATGAATTTTTGTTTATTTGAAAAATAATCACTGCGGGATCTAGAATCTTTTTTGTTGGAAATATTTGAATTCAAAAATGCATGAAACTATTGTCGCGACAAAAGTTCAAAGTAGTTAGGTTCGTATATTAATTTTCTCCTATGCTTGTAGGTAACACCATTTGTGAAATAAAGTTTCGAATTCACAAATATAATAATAATAATTTTATTATATTATGAACACTTTCTTAGAAAATAATTATTCTGAATCAACTTGATGTTAAACTAACTAAAGATCATGCATATATATTATCATTTATTTGTTTCATTTGCTTGTTTGTTTCCAACGAAATCATTTCAGCTGTAGCATCCGTCTTTCATGAAAATGATATGATTTTCATTTTTAGTTTAAGTGTAAGTTACTTAGTTTAAGTTTATTTAAGTATGTATTTAGTTTTGATGTCATCTAGTTGGAATGAAAACAATTCATTTTAAATTTAGTTCAATAATAAAGTTCCGTACAAATATAACTTAAGGAACTGAAGATTATACTGTAGATGAGAGATCGAATGGGCATTTATCTTTTGAAAATGTTGCCGACTTTCCAATTTCTGGTAACAAATATGACATCACTCCGCTTTCAATATTCAAAAGACAAAGAGTTATGGATTATCGTGTCAAACAGAAGGAAATTGCGTTTGAATGATCCAATACGTCAATTAATACATTTTTGTCTCATGAAGTAACTTTTAAAAGACTTTTGGCATTTCCCTTTTACGGAAATTATCTTCTGAATCAGCCGGATGTTATTTTTTTACATACTATGTTAAGAGTAAGAAAAAGTAGAAGAGATATTATAAGAGAGGATTTAACGGTACTATAGACATTCTTATACGTTTAAAACAATCAACAACATTTTCATAAAAATTCAATTTGCGAACTCTAAGATCTCGGAATAAATGACAAGAATACATTTTAAAAGTAAATTCATAAGAAAAAAAGTTTTCTTTACATTAACAATTTCCTGAGAATATATTACTCTAATTTTAATATGTTTTCCAGTCTCAATCGTTTTACAATTCTGCGCATTTTCTATTAAAGTAGTCATTTAAAATGTTTTCTTTTTATCATAAAAATCTCTAAAATTTGTCTTCATAGAATCTATAAGCCCTTTCTTTCATATTCTGCTTACTTCTGCATTTATTTCATAAAAATAACTGCTTATCAGAACTACATTCATTTATTTTGTACTTCCAATTTCTGATAAAATATGAGCTACAATTTTCAATTTGGAATTTATCACTTCATGAAAATTGCCTTAGAATTATATACACGCATTTTCTCTAAGAATACATTTCTTTAAATTTTGCATTTTCTAAATATAAAAATGCATTTTCTTCAAAAAATGAAAACAAATTATTTATAACAATTCAATTAAATGAAAGTCAACAAATACCTTTCTGATGCTATTTTAGTGTTTCTAGCCTTAAAAATAAAGAATTTAATTTCTTCTTTGTTTTAACTAATGGATTATCAAATATTAAAAGTCTTGGAACTTTAATAATGCTTTGACTTTATTTCTAAAGTTTGCCACCTGAATACTAAATCAATGAAAATGATAAGGAACATTAGTTTTAAAAGCATTCTAAATTATAAAGTAAAAGAACATAATTCAATGCAAAATATTGTTTTTGAAATGCAATTTTATTTAATTATTTATGAAGACGTGGGAATTCAGACCTACATCTTCATTTCTTATTACTTCATAATAATGAAAAAGGAAGCGCTTGTTTTGATGAACTTCAATCATTTTTATCTTTTATAATACACAAAAATTCTTGAGGCATTTTGTATTAAGGAATTTCATTCCTCATATATCTTTGTTTATACCTTATAAATTTTATTTCTGAAATGTTCATCTTGATTACCTCATATTTCGGCGAACGAATTCTATTTATAGAAATAAGAATTTGTCAGTAATTTTTTTACAGTGCTAAAAAAAACATTTTTTTACTCTCCACTCTTAATTTCTCTTTCAGCAAATGCGAAGATTATCGACTTTCTTTATTCCCTTACGAATCTAATAAAAATACTGTATTTCTACAAAAAAATTTTAATAATTGAATATTTCATTTGCAATTTGATTAAAAAAATATGATGAGAAAACTTTTTGTATTCGGATTTCTATTCCTAGCTAATTTTATCATAAAATTATGAAAATATTCTTTATTTATACCTGACTTTAAATTTTATTTGCTCCAAATTCAAAATTATCTAATGAATATTATAACAGATTTTCAAAAATATCTAAAATTAATGTAGACAATCACCAGAATAAATTGTTAAAAATGAAATATTCCAAATTTTATACGAATTCACATAGCATGTGAACAGTTTCTCAAAATAAGGACTTTTCAATATTTTTTTTCTTATGAAAAACATATTCATTTCGATAAACTGCATTAAAATTATTTTTATTACACTCAAAAATATGCTATGCATTTTATTTTACAAAATCCTTCATTTCCTAAAGTAACTACAAGCAGTAAAATTAGTATAAAAGATTTAATTATTTAATAAATACTTATACTATTAAATTACTTCTTCTGAATATGAAACAAGTTCAAACTTTTTATTTATATTCTAATTGCACACTATTTTGATATGAGAAATGTAGAAAAAAATGTTATATTTTCAAAATCTATATTGAATTTTATTTTCTCAGATTGCAAAAATATCTAACATTTACTGCTCCATAAAATCCCATTATTCCCAAAACTAACTATCTACAGGGAACAAAAACGAAATATAAATTATTAAAATATAATATTTTATAACACTTTAAGAAGTTTGTGAGTTAACTTTTTCATCCATATCGTATTTCCTTTTATTTAGATTATAAAAATAGATATAATCTTTCTTTTCGTAGAGTTTCAGTTAGATTATATTTTCACCAAATGCACAAATATGTCGGCATCTCTAGTGCTTTGCTCCATTTCTTAGACCTGAATAGAATCGGAACCATGGCTAAATCACTGAAATGGTTGCTTACAAAAATAAATCCTTTTGATCCGTTCCTGCATTTAAGGTTCTGCAAAGCAGAAATAAATGAGATATTTAGAGTCCTTTAAGGTATCCGCATACGTTCGAAAACTCATTTTTGACCGAAAATCATAATTTTTTTTTAATGTCTTATCTGAAAGCCTATTGTTTTTAGTTTTCAAAACAGTTTTTATTTTACATCTATGATGATCAGAAGTGAAATTAGAGACATTTTAGTAGAACTTGACAGTTGAAAATGGAGTGGTAAATAATACGATAAAGAAGCAATTTTCATTGTTTTTACTTAAGACATTTAAATTTTATTGCTTATTTTTGTTTTATACTATTTTACATATACCAGGTATAATTCTGAAAGATTTTCAGTGTGAATTTCTTTGTTTTCTATGACATTGTTGCAAATTTAGGTAATTTTGAATCATTGCAGTATCTTGACTCTCCGTTAATGATGTAATTTTTGATAATAAACGTAGGAAAAGTGCATAAATTGTACTTATGATCAATATCAATCACTAAAAGTATCTCTAGATCAACTAATCGGCATTATAAAGTTATTTGACTGAAAAACAATATTAAAATCTATCGATGGCGGCTGCATGATAGAAAACGATAATGACACATAAGACTCAAGAAAACGACTAAAAAAAATTTCCTAACAGACAATCTTCAAAAATGTGCTAAGCTAGCAAACACTAAGGACTAGCCTACAAAACTGGGGAGTATTGAAGAAAAATTCTTTTTTCTTCTAATTGTAAATTAAAAACATAAACTTTAAACTCATTTTTCTCGAAATGTGATTTTTTGCAAAATTTTCATTTTTCAAACACGATAACTAAAATTCAACTTAAAATAACAGTCTCAAATTTGGCATACATATTATTTATTATATTGTCTAGGTAATGAACCAAAATATAAGTGAAATAATGCTCCATTAAAAAGTTATGAATCTTTTAAGGTTTGAAAAAAGGCCAAAATTCTTTAAAAATTCATGATTTCACACTAAAACTCTTATAATTTACATGTTTTTAGATACATTGCAAAACTTTTGCTTCAGGACCTAGCCAATAGTTGAAGGATTATATATACTAAAGGATTTATCATTCTGATCATTTGTTTTTGAATGAGGGTGTTTGAAAAAAGGTCAAATTTAGTGCAAAAAAATCTAAGTTTTTTCAAATTTGTAAGAATATATTTAATTCATTTAACTTTTTTCTATGATTTATTAAGTTTTAACATAAATGTCATAGAAAAATACAAAAATATTGCTTCAAATATCATTATTTAAAAAAAGGCCTCCGAACGTAGTCGGATACCTTAACTATTTATTATTAGTATATTTTCTTTATTCTAAAAAAAGAATGCTTATAATCAGATACTCCACTTTTGTTTGTTTAAAAACAAAATAATTAAGTCCATACGAGCTTACTATAGAAATATTGAAATAGTGGCAGATCAAACTGCGAGTATCAATATCTAATAACATCATTATCTTCATCTCCAGTGGAAATTGCTGTTGTAGTTGGCTTTAACTATACACCTGAACCTGCTGTTGCAAACCGAACATAGAAAAATTTTACACTACATCAAAAATCGCCAATAACTTCATAAAATATTCGGGTTTTTATTTATATCTCACTTTGAGATCACGCTACGAAACTAGAAAATATATGGAGACATTTCTACATCAGTTATAAGTCAAATCTTCGTCGGAGATTTTGTTTCGTTTTGATTGAATTTAAATAATTTCAAGACAAATATTGAGAAATAGCTAATATAAGTGGTGCTTTTGATATTAGAAAATTCTCTCACTCATTTAATTAACTAAAAGCAATAATTTTGCTCCTGAGAAGTTTTCACCATTTCGATTTTGTTTTGAGTACCATATTTCAAATTTAGAATTTTTATTCCAATTTTTAATTCTATATTTGAATTTAAAAAAAACATGAGGTGTTTGTCATATTCGTCCTAATTTTTTCTCACTATATACCACAATATTGGATTAATTTTATAAGAGAAATACATTTAATTCTTTCAAATATATGACTACAATACTTGTTTCTACATGAAGTGTTTCATTAATTAAATATCTCATTTCATTATCTTAATTCAACAGCACCATGAATTAAAAAAATTATCCGAGATGTAATTTCTTAGAATTTTAATAGTAAGAAATCAAAGTCTTCGTTTTGCAGTACTTCATTCGCAGAAGTACATATATGTATTTTTCAGTCAATTCAATTCATGAATTATCTGAAAATGATGTTGTTTCTCTGCAGAACAAACTTTTTTTAAAGGCTAACACCTTATTTATGGTAAATATTTCATTCGATATCCTTTTTATGCTTCACTCGATAATTATATATTGCAAAATGATTGTATAAATATTCAATTTTTATATTAGAAAAACTTTTCACATCTTCAAATATCCGAAGCAATACTATGTTTCTATCAAACAAGTTTAAAATTTTCTTTATTGTTTTGATCTATCTTGAGACATTTAATTGAACCCTCATAAATCCATAATTCTTAGTGTTTATATCTAAAAAAAGTACTATTCACACCTCAATTTTCGTCTATGACTACCAAATGTAGATGCATTTCAAACAGGAAATAACATTATTTCCTCAATTATAAAAAAAATTGTCTTTCTGTGCTTAAAATAAATTACTATTTATATTTATTACATTACTTCGTGTTATTTCTTTCCATTTGCATTCATACTGCTAAGTACTTATATCTCAATTATTTCCCTCCTCTCCATTAAATGAAAGCAATATATCCAACTCATTTTGTGCTTAAAGATAATTTTATTCTCTCAACTATTTCAAAACAGTGTTGTATTGCACCATGCTGCATCATCCTATTCTGATATATATATGTCAGTATCCACCTCCGGACATGGGAAATTCCTTTTGTCTAGTGGTTAAGATGCTCGACTCGGGAGTGAAATGCCACAGGTTCAAAAGCAGGCACTGCCACAGTGATTGTTAAATTCTCGTCCGGGTCACCAATGGGGAACTTTGGCGTGTCATCACAAATGACTATGTGTATCATAATTCGGAGCACAAATCCAACACCATGTCGTAAAAAACTAAATTACATTTATTCACAACCACTCTACTAACAACAATATCATCATTCGTGTACTCACAGGCAACTGCTAAAAAAACCACTTCAAGGAAAAAAGATCCGCACCGCCATCTAGTGGTCAGTTGTTTTACAAAATATCAATGATAATGAAACAATTACAATAAAAATGATACAAATACAATGAATAGAAATTCAGTTTCGACAGGTAGGGCACCTCAGTGTTGTTTTCCACAGACAAAATTTACTATTTCCCTTTTTTATTTGCATGACTTCTTTTACAACCAAATCCATTTGAATCCACACTAATACGTATTTATATCCGAAAAAATAGCTCGTTTTGTCATACTTCGCTATGAATTTCCCTCCTCCCCACCAAATGAAAAAAAAAAAAAACAGCCAACTCATTTTGTACATGAAAATAATTATTTTCTCAATTATCTGTAAACAGTATTGTTTTCAAAAGTCGAAATGTACTATTTCCTTTAATTGCATTATTTCGTATATAGCCATTCCGTTTCAATTCACAATATTACGTATTTGTAGCCGAAAAAATTGTTCGTTTTGTCATACATCGCTATCAATTTTTTTCCCTAACAAATGCAAAAAACAGCCAACTCACTTAGTAAACGAAAACAAAATTATTTTCTCAATAATCTGTAAACAGTATTGTTTGCAAGAGT
>BGPR01040111.1:0-14072 GCA_013235015.1 Araneus ventricosus | reverse complement strand
CTACAGGCTTGAAATTTCATTTATGCTTTAACCTTTGGAGTAGTACACAGTACATCAAAGGAAGAAAAAAAATTCTAACTCCATTATTTCTAGAATCTCAAAATTTTATTACATTTTAAAGTTTTGAACCAACTTTTACATCCATAATTAAAAGTTACTACATGCAAATTTCGAATCAATGAAAATCATTTAGATAATATCGCTTCTGAAGTTTTCACAAGAAATAATCGAAATTACAAGATAAAAGAACATCAATGTAATCAGGGCTGTCTTATCCAATGGGCTTATTAGGCTAGAGCCCAGAGGCGACAATGATCCAAAGGCGCCAAATTTACTACACTGATTTTATTTAATATTTTAGTTCTGTACCAGAATTTAGTTTAGTTTAGTTATATTAACGTCCCTTTTTGACGCAACATGATAGTTATTTTTGGATGGACCTGGTCATTTTGAACCGCGGTCAGATAACGAGGACAACACCTGAGCTGGCACCTCCCTCTCTAAACTTCTGCACCAAACCAACGGGATCTGAACTAGAAATTATTCGATTATAATTTTAAATATGAAAAAGTTCAAATTTATATTATATGAACTTTAAGGCGTTAATCAGAGAGAACAAGTGACTTTTTTCTCTCTCTCTCTTTTTGGTCTCAAATTATTTTATTTGGTAAGTATTTTCTTTATGGGTAGGTATTTTTTATTTTATTTTCCTGAAGGCCTCAGGCGTTCAAATTCGTAGTAACGATTCTGATGGGGCGCCAATTAACTCCAACCCAGGGCTCTGAGATTTGTTAAGACGGCCCTGAATGTAATAATGTTGGAGTTTCGAACTTAGTCTGTGTCTACTCTCTATTATTGCGTTGTATTATATTAGATTAAAGTCAAGTTTTTAAGCTACAAGAGGGCGGTTTTTGAAAGGACTTCGTAATTTTAAATGCTGACCAGATGACGAGAACACCTGAGCTGTGACTCAATTCTCCAAACTTCCATTTCATACCAACGCATAGTAGTGCAGTTTTGGTTTGTAGAGCGAGATATATCAAAATTTCGAGCACGGCAAATGGGTATTTTCTTTGGGGGTCATAGAGAACCGTTTGGGACCCTTAAAGCCATAAATTGTTTTTAAACATGCAGTCTAGTTTAAGTGAGCCTTCGGATTTCGTTCTGTAAAGTCTTACTTGCTCTTTATCTGTCTGATTTTAGATTTTTTTATGTCTAATTCCAGGCCAGGTAAATGACCCCATTTGGTACAGGTTATTTTATTATTTTCCATACTTATACATTATTTTAAACGTCCTTTTTTCATTAAATTTTCAACTTTAAAGTGAATTTTAAAAATTTCAACACCTTGAGACTATTTTAAATCATCTCTGTAATCGATTTTCTTCTAAAATTTCTAAAAATTAGCACCGATAAGCCCTAACATTTTCATTAATTTTATTTTTTAATATCATCTATGTCAGTGAAGAATTTTCACTTTTTTTTTCAATGACGCAAAAATCAATATAGAGTCGAAAAAAACCTGTTGGAAGATTAAACAAATATTTCGTGTCTCAGATGTGAATTAATAAAAATTTTAGTCGACTATAAATTCGAAAATTTTATTAAAAAATCATCTAAGTTAAGAGGGCGGGTACACAATCTAAAATATATTGGAATTGTTAAGGAAGTAAACACTGAATGGCAACATGATAGCATTATTTTCTGTTATAACTAGCAAGCACTGACGTTTAGTCTATTTGTTTACCAAATAGTTATTAGGGAACCGGAAGCATATGCATCTTCTTAAAATCTATTTTTCAATTTCAGCTTCATAAAATGAGTTATTAATCTCATAGTTTATGTATATGCATACTATGTACAAGCTTGAAAAAATTTCATAAATTAACCTTTAAAAAAAATATAATTAACAGGAGCTCCAATGATAATAAGAAACAGTTTTTTGTCTCTTTCGCAAAACATGTTTTTTCTTTTCAAATTTCGAAATGCATACACAAAATTTTTTAATTGTATTCCTATAAAATTTTATACTACGTCTAATATTTACAAGAATTATTCATCTGGTTTATTAGAATTTCATTGATTTCCGGGCAGTAGTTTATATTTATGAGACTTTTTTTCTTTTTAATGAAAAAAATTATTATTTTTCAGATTTTCAAGTTACATGGCATTCAATACTTTTGTAAATTTGTATTTTAAAATAAAATGCAAATAAATTCACTGTAATTATCGAACACTTATTCACATACTACGTTAATTTTGGAGTGATTTTATTCATAATTCTTTCTTCTTGTACCGTAACGATTTGTGGTTATGAGTTTCTCAATTATCACATCATAACACGTTTTCGATTTGCTATTAAAAAAAAACTTAAGAAATAAATATTTTTTAGGCTATTATGTAATTAAAACAGCTCTTTCTGCCTATAAATGCAGAATTTTTACATCAAATATTATATTTACTAGGGGGGAAATCAACTTTCGACGATTTTCGTTGCCTAGAGCGTCCCAATTTCCTTATTTACGATATGCTAAAGTAGTGTTGTATAATGTTATATTAATGTTCTGATTTGTAGCTAGAGGAGGGCAATTTTGGCAGGGACTTCGAAATTTTGAACGGCGGCGAGATGACACTTGAGTAGTCACCTCACTCTTCAAATTTCTAATCCATACCAACAACACACACGCTTGTGTTCATAACACATAAACAAATTATATTTGATCCCACATTATAAATGTGTAATTATAAGAGAGTGTCGAAAGCAAGAACTCACTCCATTTTCTTAAAACCATAACATTGGCATTTTTTATTGTTAATTTGACCGACAGAAAATAAAATTTCATTGGTCACAAGCATTAATGAAAATGAAATTAAGAAGGTGCATAAATAACGTAAAGTCAAAGCAGTCAACCCTGTGACTGATTTGATCCAAAATTTGCTACGGACCTACATTTCTGTTGATAAAACAGTATACCAAATTTCATCCATCTAGCTATTTTAGTTTTAGACTTATCGTATTCACATGAACACGGACAGACAGACTTCCCGCGAACGGATTTGTACAAAATTTGAATAGAAACCTACAAATTGTGTGTAAAGATCAAATACCAAATTTCATCCCTCTCGGTCTAACCGTTTTTGAGATATCGTGTTCACAAACAGACATGATACCAAAATTGTATTTTTCGGACTCGGGGAGGTCCGAACGTGGAGATTCGTCAAAATCACGAGTTCGAATTTTTTGACGATTGCAAAACTTTCTCCTTATACACTTCGTAAACGAAACAGTAAAAAAGTTGGCTTGCAAGTAAGGAATGGAATAAGGATATTAATTTTAATTTTTTATAAATGCTTTTACTGAAAATTGTAGCAATAAAACAGTTCGTAATTTTCTTTTATAATTTTGAATTTAATTATATAATTTAAATATGTTTCTTAACTGTTTCTGCTTATTTCATTATTGATAATATTTAATGATATCAATTCAGATATGTGTCACGTTGCTGGAGAATCCTATGAAAATAAAATTATCAGCTTCGGGTTGTACTTTCAAGGAATTCAATTGAATGAAAAGACAGCATTAAAGTGATTTGGAATTTAATTTGCTTTTATGTCGTAAATTAATTTTTTTTTTGTCAGAGTTAAATATTGTTGCATATTTAAGTCCTTTTTTTTACTCTCATTTATATTACAAGATTTTGAGAAGTATGCAGAACAGAAATACGTTTTAGATGGAAAAAAATGAAACAATAATATTTTGGATTTTAGGCAGTCATGGTTCTAACTTATCAGAGATTATTCACGTCTCTCCTTCCTGGCCTATCATCTATGCATCATATTTAATTCGATAGGTTTAGTTTAGTTATATTAACGTCCCGTTTTGAAGCAACACGAGGGCTATTTTGGGACGGACCTCGTAATTTTGAACCACGGTCAGATGACGAGAACGACACCTGAGCTGGTACCCCCTCTCCAAACTTCCACGCCACACCAACAGGTGGATGTTTGACCACTACGTATGATTTAGCGTGCTACAGGCCCCATACACGACGGATCTTCAGGGGAATTGGGTTTCTTTATATATATTATGATTGCTAATCCAGAATGTGTGTGAAAACAACACTCTTCTATTTCTTATATGTTTTACTGACAATGTATGAAACGCCGGCATTCTATAGAATGCCGGTCATTTTTAGGCAAAGAATGAAATATGATATTTATTATATACTTTCCATAGGCATTGTATATAATACCTAGCCATTCTATAGAATGACAAATGCTGTTTAGGCAAAGTAAGAAAAAGATCACAAGGCTCTATTATTTACAAGATGTGCATTCCTCAAAAATGCAAATGTTATTTTGAAAAAATAAAAATGCCGTAAAAAATCTTTTATTCAAAATACGTAAAGTAAATTGAAAGTTACACATATTGAAGTTTTTGTCTTTTTTAGTAAAAAAAACAAAATAAAATGGGAACCTACATGTTACATCAAGGAAGGAAATAATTTTATTTTGATTTGCACTTAATTTTATTTCTTATAAAATTGAATGGACGATTTCTTTCATACTTTGCCGCTTTGTCATTTGGGTTTCAATAGAATGCCTAGGAAACGTGCGTGCCTTCCAGTTTTCTGCATTCTATATTCCGGCAACATGTGGATTGATTTGAACTTCCAATTTTCTTTAAAGTATTTTCTGTAAAGCATGGTTCTTTCAAGGCATAATTGCGACTCTTTTTATGTTAGTAAATAATATATGTATAAAAAAATTAAATTAAATTTAACTACGATAAAAAAATCTTCACATGGTGTCATGAAAACTTCAATTCAGCAACAAAATCTCATTAGAAACTTGATATTATTCTTTTTTGTTAAGTATATATTTTAATTTGATTGTTCATACAAATTAAGCATATAAAATATTTGAAGTCCAAGCATACTGCCTGACGAAAGAAAAATGATAATTTATATGTAAAAATGTTTTAAATCACTTATTTTTACTTTAATAATTATATCTTATGATTATAATTACGGCTATTGTAAAATTCAAAATAGATAATTGAATTGCAGTGTATTTTGTTAACTTAAAAAAGGGAAAATTAAATAAATTTTAGCAAAAAAAAAAAAATTATTTTAGACTCAATTTTCAAAATGCATATTTCACAGTTCGAGTTGCAGACTTCCGGTCTCAAATTTTTATTTTGATAAATATAATTCTAAAAATGGCTTTTTACGGAAAAAAGTAGCCGAACCTGCCGTAAAGCATCCTTCTATCATTTTGTTTGCGATAAGGAAACACGTTTAACGGTTTGTAAGAGGAGCTTATTCACCCACCCCTCTTTGCTATTCACGCGTAAACGAAATTACTCATATACGATTACAACTACATAGTAATACGCATGCGCTCTGATGATATCGTCAACGTTATGTACAGAGAAAATTTTCCAAGATTCAGTCAGAGCGCATGCGCACAACGTTTTTTCAACTCTGAGAAGGCAATGCAGGGTAACAAGATACGTAGGCAAATCGCTTTCGCCGAGTTGCGATCAGCGACATCTAGTGTTGGAAGTCGACGTAAAAAACTTTTAGACGACCACGTTAAGAGCCCTTTTTCGTCGGACAAAATAGAGAACCCCCTTCCCCCCTCCGAAGCCGTATTCCTACATAGGGGTCCAAGCCCCTTTTTTTATCCCCCATCTTCTAATGTCATCTTAGAGTTATCTGGAAAGCCAATTGAATAGATAAATTAGGAATCTTAATTAATCAAAGCTTAATTTTTAATTTGATTAATCTAACTTTTAATTGAGTTTATTTGCACGATTTCGCTGTAGATTGTGACAAAACTCCAAATTCCTCCGAACCGGGGATCGAACCCGCGTTCATACAGTTGGAACGCAAGCACACTAACCCCTATACCGGACGGGGCTACACACGATGGGACAGGTGGTTCATAAAAAGCTTCCCTACGTCAATTTTGCGGGAAATGGTTTCCGGAACGGTTTGTGCGGAAATGCTTTCGCTGGCTTGTGGTTCAAACCTTGTCGATGAGGTAGTTCATAAAAAGCTTTCCTAAAGTAAACCTTGCAGCAATGGTTTCCGAAACGGTTTGAGCGGAAATACTTTCGCGGACAGCTATGGAAAGTGAAATGGCAACCTTTCCGCAACCTTCCTTGCTATCTGGGGGTGTATATGTATTTCCTTTTTCCTCAAACTCTTTTTATTTCAGCAACAGATACAAATATTTCTTCAAAAGGGGAATCGCCAAAGATGAAAAAGCAGACATTCTGAAAATTAATTTATTGGTCATTTTATGTCGCCTGCTTCTCCTTTTTGTGGTCTACTGTGTCTGCTATGAGGATTTATGAAGCTCTCTGTCACTTTTTTTCGATCAACTTCGCCATTTCAGTCTTTAGGCCGTTCGAGAAATATAAGAATTTGTTTTACGTCTGTAGAAAAACTGGAAAGAACATGACAGGCATGAATGATAGTTTTTGTCCCCTTCTTTTGTTATTGTTGTCATTGGTATGATAAGTCTATTTTGGAATTCTTACAGAATAGCATTTCACAAAAACGTTATACGAGTTTATTTTGTCGCCATGTTACATATGGAATTTTTCTCATGTCTGCTGCTTATAATAAAGAGACAAGCAGGTGAGAACGTCGGAAGGGAGAAGTAGATTCTGTTTGTGTCCTGAGATATAAGGATTTATATTCCTTATATCTCAGTCCTCCAATTTATCTCTACTAATAATAAAGGAGAATGTGTGTGTGTCTGTATGTATGTTGGTCCTCTTCAGGGCAGACCGCTAAAGCTAGAGCTACGAGATTTGGCACAGACATACTTTGAAGGGTGGGAATGTGCTCCTCGGAGACCTTTTCTGAAATTTTAAATAATTAAAAATTTATCTAAATTTAGGCGTTTTTCCTTAATAACTTCCGAAAATAATACAGCACAAAAATTATTTTTACGCCATCTGAAAATTTAAAAAATTATCTTTTTAATGATATCAATAAAGTTGTCGTACGATTTTTTTCTCTAATTTTAATAAAATTTTTAAAAATATTTTTTGGCATAATTTACAACAATACTTTTCATTGTTGCAACGCATTTTAAACCGTTTTCATTGTTTAAACAAATATTTAATCTCGTATTTCTCTTCCATTGTTGAAAGCTTAGAAAAGATCCTCCTGGATTTCACTTTCTTCTTATATTTGATTAATTTTTCTGTGAAATCTGTAAGGGAAGTCCTCAAGACAGTTAGTATAACCGAGATTTAATGACGATGACACCATATGAGCCGGGATCCCTTCCCGAGGGACGTAGTGGCCTAGTGGTAAGGTTTCGGCTTCGGGTCCGGAGGTTTCCAAGTTCGAACCCCTATTCTCGCCGTATATGTGGGACTGAAAATCCGCCGTATATATCTGAACCTGTTGCAACTCAAATCAGGTTTAGAGGATCAAACGTTCTCTCACCGCTATGGTGCGGAAGTTTGGAGAGGGGGTGCCAGCTCAGGTGTCGTCCTCGTCATCTCATCGCGGTTCAAAATTACGAGGTTCGCCTCAAAATAGTCGTCGTGTTGCATCAAAATAGGAAGTTACTATAACTAAACTAAATTAAACTCCCCCTGTACAAACTTCCATACCAAGGTGAGGATGTTTAACTTTGATGTATTTAATGCGGATCACAAGCCCGCGTACAAGTCAGCATTTTAATAGAACTATTCCTCTAGCTTGCGATATCTGGTCCGAAACAGAGCCTTCGCCACCGTACGCCGCATATTTACGGATTCTACATAGTAGTGAATGAGGTCGCTGCTTATTGGCTCTCAGCGTCACATGATTTGGCTTGCTTTTAAATGATGTCATAGCACAACGCTTCGGTGGGATCTTAATTATTTTTTTGTCTTCTGCTATCGCATCATGGAAAAATCAAAACTACCTTCTTATTATGATTATTTGGATGCTTCTCAAGAGAATGATGAATACATTTTTAAAATGAAATAAATAAAGAACGAACTTTCAGCATTAGTAAGTACCGTTTAGTTTCACGACGCCATTTAGAAGTAAGCCAAGTCACGTGACGCTGAGAGCCAATGAGAAGTGACCTCATTCCCTACCATATAGGATCCGTAAATATGCCCATGTGCCTGCGTCCCAAAGGTTTTCGGTAATGTTCCTTAAACATCGATAGTTCAACTATCGATAGTGCTGCCGATAGATTTCCCAAACTATCGATAGTTTCCTCCCCAGCGATACTATCGATAGGTGTTCTTCCGATCGATAGTTCCAGTCGATTGTTTCAGTCTATAATTCCAGTCAATAGTTTTAAAACTATCGACTGAAAATGCACCTATTGATAGTATTGCCCGGGAGAAAACTATCGATAGTTTTGAAACTATCGAATGTTTCAGTCTATAGTTCCGTAAACCCGATACTATCAACCTGGCTTCGATAGTCTATCGATGTTTAAGGAACACTAGTTTTCGGAATCGTAACGTGAATAGTTGTCAGAATTCTCGGGCAATCAAAATAGCATTCATTTTTTTAACATACTAACAGGTAGTCATTGAATTTCAACTGAACATGGGTTTGAAATTTGTTCCGCATTCAAATAAATATTTACCTCATAAAAAAGAGAAAGAAAAGTAAAAGAATATTTTTTGGAAAAAGGATGAATCTTTTTGAAAAAAGATTTGGGAACAAATAGTATTGCAGCTTCAGCAGCTAAATGTGTAGTCGTTTTCTTTTTGAAATTTTACGTAAGTCACGTTGAAGTCAATAATTTCAAAGTCGCGAAATTTTAGTTATTCTTTTAACCATACAGATTGATAACCACATAACCTGACTGACACTTTGAAAAAAAATTCGCTTTCCTCCCTTCAGACGCTTTTTTGGTCGGAAATGTATCGAAATGATTGATCAATTCTTTGAAAATAATTTGCTTATAGGTCTAAAAATTTCGAATTAACCCTTAGACAAAATCTCCAATATCCTTTTAAAACGGAGATTTTGAGGAAGGTATAGAAAGTCAGCTCCCCTATTTTCAAATCCTTCGACAATAAGAACTCTTTCAATCATCTGTGCAGTAGCAGAGCGATGGGGGACAGAACAGAGCGCCGTCCCTTACCCCCGTACCCGTGACCAGACCGGTCACTGAACGGTTTGATGGGCAAGACACGGGAATTTTATTTAAGAAAAAGAAAAACAAAATAAACAGAAAGAAGGAAATATATACACTATGTACAGCACAGGCACTTTTACACTATTAGTTCGTAATAGTCTCCTTTTCTTTAGATGTTGAAATACCTTTCTTTTATTTGAAGGGGGAATGTCCGGTAATTGAGCTATTTAGTTCAGCTCGCTGGGAAGTTGAATGCTAGGGAGGGCGGGAAATATCTCTGTTTTCGCTCATGAATTTGATAATCCCACGAATTTTATGCCTGGAGACGAGGTTATTAGCGACCCTTTTCAGCCATTCTTGTTCGAAGTTTGGCGCTGGCTTCCTCATATGCCAAGACACTGTAAAATACACTCCGTGGCATAGTGAAGTGCCGTGCCAATTCCACCACAACTGCAATAATCGCTGTCAGACAGGTGAAACCTTTTGAGGTAGGCAGGGAAAGGTCCATGTTGAGAGAAGAAGATAACATCCTCTCTAATCCAGTTAGTGGGACGGAGACTAACTGAGGGCATGATGTTACAGATTTTCCTGCCTGTATCGCCATTCTTCCATAAGGTTTGCCACTCCTCAAGCATCCTCTTCCGGAGAGCGATGGGGGACAGAAAGGTATAGATGCACCGGGTGCCAGTCCTAGGGAGCACGATGGAATTAAAAATTTAGTGCATTCATGTTACTTTTCAAAGCCAATTCTGATAAAGTTGCGAAAAAATAAAGCCACTTCCAGGACTCCATTTACACTTGCTAAGGTCACTGATGACGACTGGAGGCGAAAAAATCAAATTATGCCCTGAGCGCCACTTTCTCTCACTACGCCACTGCGCCTGTGTGTTATCTATTCTTGTCTTCCTTCATTACGAAAAAACCTTACTTTTCACACGTGAGGTTAACGAAACAGGGAAGTAAAACAATCTATAGAGTGGTTAGTGACCCACAAATTAGCTATGTAAGGGTATTGTTACAAACATGGAAAGTCGCTTCCCAGCAATGCGAGTCTTATGGTTGAGAAGAGAGTTTTACAAGGTTAAGCATGGAGCTCAGCGACTGTTATGGCACCCCTGACCTTGGCGACAAACTTGGCGACCATTTTGGCGACCTTGGCGACAAATAGATGATTCCCGAAAATGCAACCCTTTTCTCGATATTTCTACTAGGAAAGGGAATACACGAGAAAACACCATGTGACGTCACGGCCTGTCGGAGAGAATATTTAAGGACGGCACCTAGATCAGAGGAGATGTCTTGATCGACTGGGATCGCCTTGGAGAACGAACGCCTTTGGAGTTCTACCCGCAGTGCGAGCTGCCGAGCTGGTGAGCTGAGCGCTATTGAAAGTGCAGTTATTGTCTACTAGTTATTAGTTATTTGCTGACTGTTTGTGTTGTTAGATAACAAAGTGCTGAACTGTTATTACCCGCGAATTGTTGTCTGTTTACATTGGTAATCTGTGCAAGAACTATTGTTTCCTGTACCTGTGCTACGTGTTTTCCTGCATATTTGTAAATAAACCTTCATTCTCCATTATCT
Source organism: Araneus ventricosus (assembly GCA_013235015.1). Lineage (NCBI taxonomy): Eukaryota > Metazoa > Arthropoda > Arachnida > Araneae > Araneidae > Araneus > Araneus ventricosus. The sequence goes on along the minus strand of BGPR01040111.1, from coordinate 3,368 downwards.
TGCGTGTTGGACTGTTGACACCATACACCCACAGTAAGACTTTTTGCTACAGTATGCTACCATCAGTGGTGTAGTCGTAAAATAAGCAGTGCCGGGACGCTCTAAAAGTAGTGCCGGAACTCTTTGACTTGGATGACAAAAATCGCGCTGTTTTAAGGATATATATATTTTCACAGTTTTTTCTTACTCTTTTCTTCTGAAAAAATGCAGTGCCGGAACGGCGTTCCGGTGAGTTCCCGCTCCACTACACCCCTGGCTACTATAATAATTTAGTGTTACACCTATTTAGCGGCGACTCGTCAGCTCAGAAACAAGCAGTGCTGCAAAAGTTGTAGAGACCTAAATTGTAGGAACTTTTGTGCTGATTATTTTGGTATATGATGATTATATACTAAAAATTGATAGTTTTTGAGTTATAAGCAAATACATGGAGAATTTTTTAAAAATGTTTTTTGGCTATAACTAAAATTCCAACAAAAATGATTGGCGGCAAATCTCAGAATCGTAATCAGCACCTGAAAAAACATAAAGAAGCAAAAAATTGCAACTCCTCCAGAATTGGATTTTAAAAAACGACTTAACGGCTGAGCTATTGAGAAAAAGCTAAAAAGGAGCCAAATGAGAGCTGAAAAAAAATGCAGCTCAAATGAATGCAATTTCAAGCAGCGAAAGGGTTGCTTTTCGCCCGCTTCGCGATGCTCTTTGCGTTAATATCTGATCTGTAGGAGGAGCAAAACCTGATGCTGCTCTGGTCTGTCTCTGTCTTAATTCTTGATTGATTTTCCGTCTTCTTTTTACATTTTTTATTACTTTTTTGCCATTTTCGTAGCTCACTGAATTCTCAAAGTGAAAAAGTAAGCCAATTAGAATAAAAACGAAAATACGATCTTTTAAAATAATTTCAGGGGGACTGCAGCTCTTATGGACGAACCGCCACTGCACCTATTATCCAACTCGGATACAGAAGGGGAAAAAATCGATTGTTACAGCATTTGTACCATTCGTAAAGCAAATGTTTAAGGGACACTGAATTCAATTTCGTGATAAGGGTGGATGGGAATTTCCAAAGGCGCAATTTTAGTAACAACCAGGGGTGTAGTGGAACTTGATCGCCCCTGAAAGCCGTTCTGGCACTCCTTCCTTTTACAAGAAATAAACAAGAAAAATTGTAAAACACTCCTTAAAACAGCTCGATTTTTTTCACCCAGGTTAGAGCGTTCCGGCATTGTTAATTTGCGATTGCACCACTTTTAATAACCTTTTCTAATGTGCATGATTTGTGATGGTCAATCAAGTAATTTTTCTCTATATCGAAGTCACGCAATTTTGCTTCTATTTTTTTTTCTCCTACGCTCTATATAAATTTCAGTTTAAGCTGCATCATCATGTTCATGCTTATGCACATGTTCATCATAAATTCACCTGCATCGGTGAGAGATGTGTCATTCTTGTCAACTTTGAAGAACTTTGCACTAAGTCATAGGATTATTATAATAGTATGACAAAGTAATGCTTAGGTGATAATAGAGTAGAAAATCTGAACTGGTCACCTAAAGAAGGTAATAACAGGTTTAGTATGCATTGAGCTGCCGAAATGTTGGAATTTATTATCAAAACCCTAATAGCACAGGATGCTCTATAATACTGTTACGATATCTTCATGATACTGTATGGCATTCAGAATATCAAAGAATGTGGTGGAGATATTGTACAACATCTTGTGCTGATAGGGGAGATTTGAATTTTTAGAAGAAAAGCTTAATATGCCTTGTAGCTGTGTTAAAATTAAATGCTAACGAAAATTAAACAAGATAAAATCTTACTCTAAAAAGTAAATATTATTTCCTACTGTATTCGTTATCGTTGATTGGGAAACGTCAATTGTAACTTTTTGTTTGGGCAGTGGCGGCGAATAGGTGAAAAAAGTATACTTACCCTTATAAGGGGCAAAACATTTACTGATATCTAAAAGTACCCGAGAATATAGGGGGTGAACAACAAAATCTAAAATTTTTGTTACAAAATGAGCTAGATTTCCCGAATATTATTGCTTTTTTATGATTCCTAGTTTTAAACAGCTAAAAAGAAATAAAAATTTTATGTTTCCCAAGAAAAGTAGGATCATGCCCTAGCATCTCCTAGACCGTCCTTCTTTTCATTAATTCAATAAATCAATGACAATCTGTAAAAAAACTAACTTCTTTCATGAAAAATTTTTTTGAAACATTTTCCATCTTTTTACTAAATATAACACTCGCACTTTAAAGAAAACTATACCGCCTTTTTCTTAATGTTGAAATTTTAACGTTTATAAACAAAATTAAACCGAAAAAACAGTCAATGTTAGTTGAAAAATAATAACTTATTATTTTGTCTCATATTTTAAAGTAATTACTTTGAACTCTAATTTCATAATTTATTCTACTAGCAAAGATAGTTATTAGCGAAAATCGCTTCTCTTTAACTTCAAATCATATTCTCAACTCAAAAATTAATGAAATCAAGAAAGTAGCTTAAACAAATCGTATACGAATCGAATCGAACGATGTATTAACGAAATCTCTCTTCTCCTCTCAGAGTTTAACTGGCCGATCGGTTAGCGCGTCTGCTTCGAACCGGCAGATCGCGAGTTCTTATCCCGGTTGTGTTCGTACTCTGTTTGCTATAATTTGCACGAGTTTGCACGCAAGTTTTGTTTTCAAATTGTCCCATGGTGGCTTCGAAGCTTGCGTTAACTTGCTGCAAAGTTGTTTCACACTCCAGACTCTTGTCGTGTCAAACTGCTGCAAGCTTGCAGATTTGCAAGTCTGCTGCAACCAAAACTGCTATCTGGGAGTTTGTCGTGAAAAGCTAATGTCAAGAAAAATCACACTTGCTGCAAGTGTACATGCTAATTTGGGGTCCCAGCCAAAGAAACAAAATGGTAGGACCTGGTGTTCGCTGACGTCGAGGGGAACATCTCCTCTCCACAGTGTGATGTGGAAGTTTGGAGAGAGGTATGCCGGCTTAGGGTGTCATTCTGTCAGCCTGACCACGGCCCATAATGGGCCGTGAATTATCGGTTTGAGCTTTCGTCTCAAAAAACGAACTTAATGTAACAAAACTTTTATTTCATGTCCATACAACTTAACTTTACACCATAAGTACTTATGATTCGCATCAGGACGATATGAATTGAAAAAGTGTCTATAAATCAAGATAGCTATTTAAAGACAAATCAGTTTATTCCAAGATTGAAATTATACGGGGCGAAGCTGTAGTGCGACGAATATTTATTTATCTGTTACATTGTGAAAAGTTACCCATGACCGCCAGAACTTCTCTGTTTTGTTTTTTTATTAGCAATACGTAACTGAACGAAGCATAGA